>ML273215.1:169065-179634 GCA_005239495.1 Nicotiana undulata
GTTGGTTCCATTTTTGATAATATTGAGGGAGTGATAAGGAATGTAGTTTAACTGTCTTATGATTGTTGAGGTTTACGTGGATGTTTGGTTTCTATTGATTGTTGCCAATGGTTGTGACAAGTGTATTAAAAGTGTTGGTTGTTCTTTTGATTTTATCATGGTACATAGAGTCTGAGTTGGGTTGACAGCGTTACGGTGTTTACATATATTAGGTTAGTTTTATTGTGAAATGATATTGGTTGAAGCTTATGAGCTACATTATTTTCTGTTTGAAATTTGTTGAACTAAAAGTGTTGTGAAAGGCTTGACCTGAACAGTGAAAGTTTTTGATGAATAAACAAAATTGGTGTGATAAGGGGGCTGTGATAAGGGGGTTGTGACAAGGGTGGATAATTGATTGTGATATTGTGAATATGTGGGATCGGGTTGCACGCCGCAACAAGACAATTATAAGAGAGAATATGCATGTTTTACTGTTTATAAAATAAAGGCTAGAACACTCATTGTTTTATTATCATTATTTCATATTCTGCTTTTACTGTTATTTAAAGTGAAACTTGTTCTGTTTATAATTTTCAAGACAAAAATATTGTGAAAGGCTTTGACTTGAAAGGCGGTGATAAGGGGGCTGTGATAAGGGTGGATAATTGATTGTGATACGAGTGAATAAATTGATCGTGATACGAGTGAATAAATTGATATGATATTTCTGGTGGGATCGGGTTGCACACCGCAGCAAGGAGCAATAAGGGAGGACAATTATATTTTTAATGATTTTTAAAGAAAAACAAAGATTTGGAAACTACCATTTTATATTACTATTTTTCATATTTTGGCACTATATTTATTTAAAGTTAAAGTTTGGAAACTTGGAAATTATTTGAGAGTTTGTTATAGTTGAGGCCTGGAAAAGGTGGTTGAGTTATTTCATTGTTGTTGCAGTACTTAATTATTTGTTTAGATTTCCTTCTTGCTTTATATTTATTGTCTCAGTTATATTTTTCTTGTTCGTGTAGAATTGTTTTATTGCGTTATAGTATATATTATTGTCATAGGTTATATGTTGTTAATGCCCCGCCGTAGCCTCGTCACTACTTCATCGATGTTAGGCTCGACACTTACTCAGTACATGGGGTCGGTTGTACTGATACTACACTATGCACTCTTTTGTGCAGATCCAGGTATCGACCAACAGTAGAGATATTTAGAGTGACTATTCATTTATTCGGAGACACAAGGTATATCTGCCGGCGTTTGCAGATCCCGAGAGTCTTCTCCTATTTCCATAAACGTTGTTTTATTTTATTCAGAACAATTGCATTATTTCTTTCAGCCCAATATTTGTAGTATTCTTTAGTAGTTCGTGAATTGTGACACCAGACCCTGGGTAGTCTTAGAGTTGTTTATATAATTAGTTCGTGGTTCGTTTTTATTCAATTGCTTATTATTTTATCTTTGAAAATCATTTAAATTAAGTTTACTTTAGATTTATTTATTGATGTTTAAGAAGATAATCAAAGGAAGTTAGCTACTCGAATTCTAACATTGGCTAGCCTAGCAAGTGTGGTGTTAGGCGCCATCACGATCCCTAAGGTTGGGAATTTGGGTCGTGACAATTCCAAGCCCTAGGTTTTAAGAAGATAATTGAAAAAGAAGAAGAAGAAGAATAAGAAGAAGAAGCATAAGAAGAAGAAGAAGAAGAAGAAGAAGATGTAAGGAATAAGAAAAATTTACCTGATTGTTGCACTTGGAAGTGAAGATTTGAGGGTTGGAAGGTTGGGAAAACTCAAATAGTCCGTCGTTCTTGGGTCTCAATGGATTTACAGTTGTTTGGTGAAATGAACCATCAAAATCCCTCTTAAGCCTCAGGTGTCGCATTTGTGACACAACAACAAAACCAACAACTACCCAGTAAAGTCCCACAAAGTGGGGTCTGGGGAGGGTAGTCTGTACGCAGGCCTTACCCCTACCCCAATAGGGCATAAAGGTTGTTTCCAATAGACCCTCGGCTCAGGGGGGCGGGAATAAACACGAAAAGATAATTCATTAGTAACTCCAATAGAAATCATGAAAATAGTAGCATAAGCAAAAGAACCATAAGGTAAATGACATGCAATAACAATAGCCAGTATCTAAGGGAAGTGCGCGCTCAACGTAAACCTCAAGCCCTCTAAGATCAACCCTATCCAAACCCGCCCCACCCCGACACTGAAGAATGAAAAGCTCTAGTACCCCCTATTTTACAACCCTGATGCTTGACCTCCAGACCTTCCTATCAAGAGCCATGTCCTCGGAAATCTGCAGTCTCACCATGTCATACCTAATCACCTCTCCCCAATACTTCTTCGGCCGCCCTCTACCTATCCTCGAACCCACCATCGCCAACCGCTCACACCTCCTCACTGGGGCATCAAGGCTCCTCCTTCTCAAGTGCCCGAACCATCTGAGCCTCGCTTCCCGCATCTTATCATCCACCGACGCCACGCCCACCTTCTCCCGAATATCTTCATTCCTAATCCTATCTATCATAGTGTGCCCGCACATCCACCTAAGCATTATCATCTTTGCTACCTTCATCCCGAATATATTCATTTGCGACACCCAGTTCGCAAATGCGAACCCCTCCCTAGAATTTCCAAGTTCACAAATGCGAACCAGAGTTCGCAAATGCGAACTCCAATGCAAAAAAAATAAAATTATATAATATAATATCTCCTATACTAAGTAAATAAATAAATAAAATAGAACAATAAAATAATAACAATAATAGTAATGATAATAATAATAATAATAATAAAATAATAATATAGTAATAATAAAATATTTCTTGTACTAAACAATTAAAAATTTTGAACGACTAATTAATTTGAGAAATAATGGGTTGCTACCACCAAGCGCCATGTTTAACGATATGGCATGACATAAATTAATTTTACCGTTTGTTTCGTCGCTTGAGAAATAAAAAATTTGGCCACCTAATTTGGAATCAAGCTTATGACCACGAACGGTGAAAATGATAGGTTGATAATCAAGCCGAACTCTAATTTCTCCACTTTGCACTTCTCGGTTTCATTTGAGAAATGTTATTTTCCTTATTATTCCTTTCAAATTGTAAATGGTGTTACTTTTGTTCCTCCTCCTCATAATCTCTTTTGAATCATGTAGTTCAATTTTCATATCACCACACAGGTTCAATGTTGAGAAATGCTTGAAATGCGACGTCGTAATCTTTCAATAACTCCAACCATCCCCTCTGTCTTAAATTAAGATTTACACTAGTTTCAAGACCCTCAATGACTACTATGCACAAATGATACACACGATCTACCACAATAGCATCCCCCACCGACATAGACACATAAACAGGAACACTCAAGGAATCTCGGGGTACAACCAAATATGAGGAAAAATATGATGACACATAAGAATAAGTAGACCCCGGATCAACAAGACTGAGGCATTTCTATTGCAAACTGAAATAATACTTGTAATGACAACATCCGAGGACTCTACCTCGGATCTAGATTGAAACACATACAATCGAGGCTGGGCTCCACCACCCTGTGTTATGTCTCTAGGAGGACCTCTGATACGCGGACCTCCACCTCTAGCAGTCTGGCTTCCACCCTTAGCGCCCTGACCTCCACCTCTAACATTCTGGCCTCTACCTCTAGCTACCTGACCCTTACCCATGGCTGGCTGGGCAGGCGGTGCTGGAATTATAGCACAGGAACCTTGGTACTGATGCTGATTACCCGAAAGTCTCGATCAAGCTCTCCGAACATGCCCATATTCACCACACTCACAACATCCCTTCTGATATAGAGACTAACCCTGACGAACCGACTGACCTCGATAATAACTCTACAGAGGAGGTGCTATAATAGGAGCTGATGGTGCACTGTAGACTGGCTGAGCAGAATGAGGCATATAAGAACCACAACCACCTGAAGTACCATGTGAAACCTGAAGTGCTGAATGGAATGGCCTGGAAGATTGGCGTTGACTAAATGAAACCCCGCCTCCATACGAGGCACCACTGAAACCACCGGAATGGCGAGGTCTTTTGTATGACCCACGAACTCCCATCCCAAGAACCGTATCAACTCTCTGGGCCACATTAGCTGCATCCTGAAAAGAAATATCGGTCCTGTCTTCTTCGCCATCTTCAATCTGATGGGCTGAGCCAGGTCCTCGATAAATTGCCTGACCCTGTCTCTCTCTCTCTCTCTCTGTGGGAAACAAAAGAATAGCATGTCTAGCCAAATCCATAAAATGATTCTCATACTGGGTGACAGTCATGCTGCCCTGCCGAAGTCGCTCAAACTGACGACGATTCTCTTCCCTGGTAGTAATTGGCCAAAATTTCTCCAAAAAGAGATGCGAAAACTGATCCTAAGTCAAAGAAGGCGATACAGCTGGTCTGGTCAACAAGTAATCCCTCCACCATTTCTTGGCGGAACCATTCATGTGAAAAGCAGCAAAATCAACCCCATTGGTCTCCAAAATACCCATATTCCACAGAACCTTATGACAACTATCCAGATATTCCTGAGGGTCCTCTGAAGTAGCACCACTGAAGTGAACAGGGAAAAGCTTAATGAATCTGTCTAGTCTCTACAGAGCATCTGAGGACATAGTTTCCCCATCAACAATCGGTGCTGTAACAACTAGCCGAATTACCCTAACCGGATTAGCGGCTGCGGTATGAACCTGATGAGTATTCTGATCAGGAGTGTGAGTAACATGAGTCTGAATCCCTCCTCCAGCCTAAGATGCGGTCGCTACCATGGGGAGTGTGCCAGTCTCGACTACACTCTCCATAATGCCTACTAACCGGATCAAAGCGTCCTGAAGCACTAGGGTAGCAATAAACCCCTCTGGGACCTGGGCTGGTCCCGCATGAACGGTCTGAGCTGGAACCCCCTCATTAACCTCAATCTTGGGCTCCGCAACTGGGGCTGCTGCCTAAGCAATGGGATGGGTCCTGCTCCTGTCTCGGCCTCTTCCCCTAGTAGGAACTGTTGTTTCTGGACCGAATTGCTGGTTAGCGGAAGAAGAAGCACGTGTTCTCGCCATCTGCGAGAGAATAGAAGAGTTCGATCAATATTTGAGATATCATGAACCACACGATATAGTAGAAATAAAATGAGTTTGTTCCTAACTTCATAGCCTCTGAAGATAAGTACAGACATCTCCGTACCGATCTTTCAGACTTTATTAGACTTGTTCGTGAATTGTGGGACCTAAGCAACCTAGAGATCTGATACCAACTTGTCACGACCCAGATTCCCAAACTTAGGGATCGTGATGGTACCTAACACCACACTTGATAGGCAAGCTAATATTAGAACTTAATTAGCCATTTCTTTTGAATATTTACTCAAACACGAATAAACAATTTGAAAACGAATGTTGAATCTAATATTTCCCAATGAATGATATCATAAATAGTATTTGGAATAATGAACGAACCACGAGCTAATAATAACTACAAAACTACCTAGGGTCTGGTGTCACAATTCACGAACTACTAAAGAATACTACAAATAAATGGCTGAAAGAATGTATTTCTGGTTTGAATGAACTAAAACAGTATCTAAATAAAATAGGAGAAGACTCTAGGAATCTGCGGACGCCAGCAGATCTACCTCGTGTATCCGAATGATGATCTCCGCTACTAAAGTTTCCTAACTCCGGCCGGTACTTGGATCTGCACAAAAGAGTGCAGAGTGTAGTATCAGTACAACCGACCCATTGTACTGAGTAAGTGCCGAGCCTAACCTCGACAAAGTAGTGATGAGGCTACGACAGGACATTTATAACATAACCTGCGAATATTGTTTAAATAAAGCAAGAAAAATACTTCTAAACTAAACGAAAGCAATAAATAAATAACCCAGCCACCTTTTCCAGGTCTCAGCTATATCCAATTCTCACATAAGTTTCCAAATTTCCACTTTTCATTGTAAAATAATCTTAGGTGCAAATTATGAGAAAAACAGTAGAGTAAAATAGAAAGTTTTCCATTCCTTGTGTTTAAAATCAGTAAATCATAAATATTCTCCCTTATTGATCCTTGTTGCGGCGTGCAACCCGCTCCCACCTATCCACCCTTATTGATCCTCCCTATATATTTACCACCCTTATTTCTCCTGTTGCGGCATGCAACTCGCTCCCACCAGACAATCACATCACTTTATTTATAAAAGATTTCACAATTCAAGTCAATGCCTTTCATAATAAATTTTTTCTCAACAATTATAAACAGAAAGTCGTACTACTCATAACCTTCATCAATTATCATTTCACAATGAAACCAACCAGAATTTATATATTTCGAAGAACACTGTCAACTAGATCAACCTTTCATATATCACAGTAAATCTAGGGTAACAACTAACTCTTCCGAATTTCATAAAACAATACTTAACAACAAGTTGAGGAAAACAAGTAGACATGAAGGCATAGAAATCATGCAAACAATTAAACCAAGAATCAAATAATTGGGGGATAGGGAAGGGATTATGTTTAACAAGTAATTTGGTGGTGCATAGATACTCGTCACCTCACCTATACACCACACACATGCAAAGTCACATAGCAATTAGGTTGGGGATTCCTATTCCCTCAAGTCAAGGTTTAACCAAGCACTTACCTCAATTCAGTAGGCCACTCACTGCTCAATCACAATATTTCCTTTAGAATTTGCCTTCAATTCACTCGTATCTAATCATGATTGAGTTTAATATCATTAACTATTGTTAAAGGAATTAAATTTATTGAAAAATCATGGGTTTCTAGGTTTTCCCAATATCTCTAATTCTACCATGAAAAATTCTAGATTCTAGGTTGAAATCTTGTAAAAAGTAGGTAAGGATTGAAAGAGATGAGTTAGAAATCACTTACCAATGATTTGGGGAAGAAAATATTTTGGAAAAATCGCCCCTTGCGTTCTAAGGTTTTATTATTTTTGAAAAGTGGTAAAATAATTAAAGATGGGCTGTATTTACACGTGCCTTAGGCCTGACCACCGCTGTCAGCGGAATAATTCCGCTGCAATGAAATTTTGGGCCTAACCCCCACCGCTGTCAGCGGAATTAGGGGCGCGGTGGCAGAATCTAGGCTTCACCAACCGCGGTCAGCGGAATTCCGGGCGCTGCAGCGGATCCTGGTCCGCAACAATGGAATTCCAAGCGCTGTTGTGCTTTTAGGTTCAGAGAGCTGAACCTTCAACCTGCAACTTTTTAACTCCAGTATTTGTTTATAAGTGTCAAAACACTTTGTGGCCTACTCGAAACTCACCCGAGCCCTCGGGGCTCCAAACCAAACATGCACGCAAGTCTAATAACATCATACGGACTTGATAGTACGATCAAATCATTGAAATAACATCAAAATTTACAAATTTAACCTCAAAATCAAGATTTTCCTCAAGAACACTCAAATTTCACTATTTCTCATCCAGACGTCCAAATCGCGTCAAATCAATTCTGATTCTCATCAAATTTCACAAGTACGACTTTCAAATTATAAAAAACCTGTACCGGGATCCTGAACCAAAATACGGACCGATGCCAATGAGTTCAAACAATATTCATTTCTTTATTTCCTTTAAAATTTCAGTGTAACAATTTTCTCCAAAAATAGTTTTCTATGGCTAAGGACCTTGGAATTCAATTTCGGGCATAAGATCTAGTCTCATATTTTACTACGGACTTTCCGAGATCATCGGTACACTAATCCGGGTCCGATTACTCAAAAATGTTGATCAAAGTTAACTAAAACCATATTTTAACTCTAAAATTTACCGTTTTTTCATATTTTCACATAAAAGCTTTATGGCTTCACGCACGGATTGCGCACACAATTCGAGGTAAGTAACATTAGTAACTTTAAGGCTAGTAAGCCAGGAATAGAGTCTTAATTCATAAGATAACCCTTTGGGTCATCACAAAAAGATGAAACCCGGCCTCTACGACGACTTTGTGCTTGTGTTTTCCTCTCAAAAACATCCTCCTGAGAGTTTCGTACTTTTGTTCTCCTCTAAAAGTCACGTTTCCCCCTCAAAATAAGTTTAGGATGGTTTTTATATTAGTTGGAGGCATCTTGGGGTTAAAATAACCGAGTCCTAGTCGGAATAGGGCAAATTCGCGATCCGAGCGTCCAGGGTAGCGTGTGGCGCTGACCCTGGCGCTCAAATTTGTGAGTTACTGGAAGTCGTGCCACAGCCAGCGCTCCACGCTGGCTGTGGCCCTCAAAATTGAATTTTTGCCTTTTTGCTCCGATTCGCTCCAATTCGCGCCCTTTCGTCCCAAATTGCATCCGAATGATTCATACTTATAGAAATACCAAAATTTAGCACAAATCATCATATTAAACATCTCAATTCATCGAGACATGAGCAAAATGTGAGGCGATTTATATCAAAATATGCATACATTAAGCCGATTATCAACACCACACACTTAAACGTTGCTCGTCCTCGAGTCAACCAACAAATAACTCTTATTTTGAGAACTCTACACCAATGACCATGGTTGATAGAAACAATTACTCTCTAGAATATGCAATCACCATACACTTCCCTTTAACTTATGACATATTTCAAAAATATTCAAACAAAGACAACATGCTCATACCTATCCTAGCCTCACAAACCGACTCAATGTCATAATGTACTCGTGGCTTGAGCACCCAACATCATAGAGAAAGCTAATAGTGTTACCTATCCCTCGTGTAACCATGTTCCCTCACAAAAAAAGTAAAGAGAGTAAAATCAATCCACACATTAGAATCTCATGCTCACATATATCAAAGAAAATCGCTCACTCTCACAAAAGAAGTCACATGCATGTAATTGGTACCATAAGCTTGCCCTTAATATAAATCCCTACTGATGTAGGATCATTCGATCTAAAATCAATTAAGTCTTTTTCATGGTTGTAATAGGGACGGGTAAGATATATATAGGAATAGTAGCTAACCCTCCTAAGCACTTTAACACGTCACATAATCAACTTTAAACGCAAATTCTTCAATCCTAACTTCAATTTCACTAACAATGTTACCCCCCAAAATATTCCGTTTTTCTTTAAGCACTATCATCATTTAAAATTCACTAGCAAGAACAAGACAACAATTTATTTATATATATTTTTCTTTCTTTTTTTTTCCAGATTTTTCTCTATTTTTTTTCTTTTTCAATTTCCGCTAGTGGTGTATTGTTTACAAAATAAGTGCACTTGGTTCCACTCAAAATCCACCCCAAACTTATTCCCTTCTTGCTTCTTTTAGTGCTCATTTCACAATTAAAGTGCTTTAAGAGGTAAAATGATCAAAATAATGTTATTTTAGAACAAAAAGGGTATATGCTTGTAATGCGGGTGCCAAATAAAATCTATAGGCTCAAAATGGCTAACTAGGGATAAATTTTATTTATGGTAAGCAATTAGCTCAAAATGATCAAAGAAAGCCTTAAATCATTTCTCAAACCGAGCATCACCTAAAATTTCGCTTCGACTCACATACGGGGCAAGTTCTAGACTCGATCACAAAAACATGGACTACACAGAAACCTCACCACACATGGAACATGACTCACTAAGGACGATCCCATTGCGACTCTCAAACAATGAAAGTATTCACAGAACCACAAGATACTAAGCATTAAGCGCAATGTGAACACAAGTCAAGAAAATGAGAAATAGGTGTCACAATACATGCTATCCAACTATGCAAGGCATCAAGTTCAACTTCAAAATATAGGCAAGATACTATACATGCCAAAGCCTAAATATGTTACTATTAAACAAGTCAAGGCGCCTAGGAATCTCATCTTTCTTCCTCCATTTATTCCCTTGTCACGCCCCAAAACCGGTCCAGGTCGTGATGGCACCTAACGGCGAGATTAGGCAAGCCGATGAACAACAATAACAATAAAAATGCGGAATACAATAATAATATGGGGTAAGGCCGTATAAATAAGCTGAGCCACAACTAGGCCCAATATATACAACCCCAAATTACCAACATGACTACAACAAGTGTGTGCCAGAACTAGTGTCACAGTGTCAACGGGCGGCTACATAGATACAACAGCAGAAATACTTATACAAAATATACAAGCCGCAGTCTGGAACAAAAGACTGAGCAAAATGAAACTAGAAGGCTCCAGAAGTGCTGCCAGGAAAACGCCAAGAAGACAGCTCACCGTGTGGAGCGACGCCGCGATCAGTACCTATCAGCTGACGGACGAACAAACGAACCAACCTCAATACCTGCACGGTCAAGTGCAGAAAAAGAAAGAAAGTGCAACATGAGTACATATAAACAAATATGTACCCAGTGAGTATCCCGTATAAACTCGTAAAGAGTAGTGACGAGAGGTAGAATATATACTCACTAAGGTCCAGTACATAATGAAATAAAATACATGCTGAGCAATAAACCATATGAGAAAAGTACAACAAGTATAAGAACATGTAAGCAACAATCAGTAACTGATCTCAAACATAATCTTTCTTTGTAAGTTGTTCGCTGTTATATCATTGTTTTCTTCCTCATTGT
>ML273219.1:0-43904 GCA_005239495.1 Nicotiana undulata
TCCGCATTTTTCATTGTTATTGTTGTTCGTTGGCTTGCCTAACCTCGCCGTTAGGCGCCATCATGACTTTGACCGGTTTTGGGTCGTGACAGATGGCTTTGCTGATCGGGTTGAGATCGGACTCCATGCTGTACACATGGTGGTAATCGCATTGAATTATGATATTGGTAATGTCTCACTGTTTCAAGTGAGATGGCTTAGCCGGTCGGGCAGAGACCGGACTCCGTGTGATAACGACACTGTGGTAATTATAAAACTATGATATTGGTAATGTCTCACTGTTTCAAGTGAGATGGCTTAGCCAGTCGGGCAGAGACCGGACTCCATGTGATAACGACACGGTGGTAATTATAAAACTATAATATCGGTAATGACTCACTGTTTCAAGTGAGATGTCTTAGCCGGTCGGGCAGAGACCGGACTCCGTGTGATAACGGCACAGTGGTAATTATGAAACTATGATGTTGTAATGTATCACTCAGGATGGCTTAGCTGGTCGGGCAGAGACCGAACTCCGTGTGAAAACGACACGGTGGTATATTAAAATTGTGGCACTTGGCTTTAAAAGAACTATTATCCAAAAGATGGAATAACGGAATGAGAAACCATGGTGACTCTTATTTGTGTTTCCCCTATTTCCGTGAATTGTTATTTGGTGTCTCTAATTGTATTACTACATGTTTGTTTTTTATTCTATCTAGAGTAGCGTTTGTTCATACATACTAGTACTATTCATACTAACGTCCCTTTTGCCGGGGGCGCTAAGTCTTTTTATGGATGTAGGTAGTTCCTTAGCAGGCAGGCTGATCGTAGCTAGCGGCGTTTCCTCTTTCTTGCCACATCAGTCTTGGTGAGCCCCATTCTTCCTGGGGTGAAGTATTGTGCATGTTGTTCCACTCTTGTATTATAGTTGATTACTATATTTTGAGGTATTAGCCGGAGCTTTGTTGCCGGCATTTCCATATTTTCCACCAGTTGTATTTGGATGCTCCGTAGACAGGTTGTGGGTGGTGTCGCGTATGGAACTAAACTAGAAATATTAGTATTTGGCAAATATGTTTTTCATCATATCTACAAAGATTGTAATATTCTTGATATTATGGTTGAAGCTGCTAATGAAAACAAGAATGGAAGTTAATGATATATTTATAAAGCGTGATGAATAAAATTATCTCTTATATATTCATAAATTAGTTTGGGTAGAATGAAACCTAACAGGCTTGCTCAGTCGGGTTTACTTGGTTGAGCGCCGGTCTCACCCTCGGTTTTGGGGCGTGACAAACTTGGTATCAGAGCCTAAGGTTTTAAAGTGTACTAGGATGTCTCGGAGCCGTGTCTAGTAGAGCCCTTCTTATTGGTGTGTTGTCGACCACATCTATAATTAGGGGGCTACTTGGACATTTAGGAATTCCACCCTTCTTTGATACTCCAGATCGTGCGATAGAGCTCTGTGAGCACGTGATTTTTCACCCACCATATACTCCTGCAAAATTCAATAAAATAAATTAATTTTACAAATTTTGTTGAATTTTAGTGTTAAATGTGAATTGTTTTTGCATTGCATATTCATAATTCGTCTTTTAAAATTATTAAAAATTTCATAATTAGGCGCATCACTATTATCAAGGAGTTATAAATTTGTTATTTATAATTAATTGAATTAAATAACGAACGAATAATGATTATTTGATGTAATGTAGTTTTGATAACTAATTGCTAAAATTAATCATTTTTATCTAACAAATTATGGATTTAATTAGGAGTATTAAATTAATTGTTTTACTCTTAATTAATTCATGAATTAGTTCATAATTAGACAAAAACAAGTCAAATTAGTTATTACATTTTTTTAAAAGGTAATTAGAATTAGTTTAATTAAATTAATTAACTAAGCTAAAGTATTAATATTGGACTTGGGCTAGCCTGCCCAGGCCCAAGTCAGTCTCTATAACCCAACACAACCCCCAGCCCAACTAACCAAACCCGACCTGCCCCAGCTTTAAACTAAAACGACGCCGTTTCAGCCTCATTTCACCTCAGCCGTTGGATCACTTTGATCCAACGGTCCGGAACTAACCCTTACTAAAGTATAAAACTGTTCCTAAACCCCATACCCCTCAGAACTCAATACCCTACACCCCCCAGAACCCGTCTCTCTCCTCACCCTCTCTAACCTCGTCGTCCGCCGCCCTACTCCGCCGGCCGAAAATCGCCCACCGGCGGCGGAGCTCCACCAAATCATCTCAAATTTCTACCAGGCAACCTCGTCCTCCCTCTAAACCACATCCTACCATTAGTTTCCCCAAAAAACCCCACCAAAATCCCGCAATTTCAGATCTAAGAATCGGAACCCTAAGAAACCCAACTTCGACCGATTTAGAGATAACCAATGACTCAAACCTACATGAGTCAATAGATCTTGACGAGAGATATTGATTCATGTGGGTTTGGACCATTTCCAAACCCCGCCAGTGTCCGGCCAAAATCCGGCGAGCCGCCGAAATCCGGCCAAACCTGTTCTAACCTACTGGTACCCCCTCTTTCCTTTTATTGTCTTTGATTATTTTATGATACAATAAGTTATTCGATTTATTGTTTAGGTTGTCTTATGTGTTACTATTTATTTCTATTTTATATTCTTAATTCGGCCTAAAACGTAATTACTTCCATGTATGTCTTTAATTGATTTAATTATATGTACAACTTTCCAGAATAGTAGCCTTTTGATGTTTAGGTTGATTAGTTCAGATTTCATCATTTTTTTGGACTTGTTTGATGTTGTGACGATGAAATTAGTCTGTGTTAAAACCATGTATTAAAATCAATTTTTTGGCTCTCTTGAGAACTCCTAAACCTTGGCCATTTTTTTTGAAGTAACAATTTAAGGCAGAGCATTAATTAAGACTGTTTGGTTTATGTTTCTTCTGTTTTCATTTTCTTTATTAATTAGAGGTTGTTTGGAATCAACTATAGGTTTAGTGATAATCTTAGTTTTCAGATCTCCAATTTTTTACCCTTAGGTTAGACTTTACATATGATTTCCCGTTAGCCGTAAACATGCAGATTAACTATTTGTTTGAGATTGGTGACTGATTCAATTGATTCATCTTGGGTTATTAAATATGTATGAATGAGTTAATTAGGATTATGATTTTGGAAAGTAACTATACATGACTAGTTAAGCTTAAGCTTAGGTTGAAACAACAAACTAAGTCATAATATACACTAATTACACCTAATGAAATCATTTGAATTAGCTAACCTAAGTATTTAAAAATAAATTCACTTAAGGTTTAGTTAATTATCTTGTCTAAGACTATTAAAACTTACCTTTAAGGAAGCTTAAGCTTCCAACTTCTTTAGTAAGATAATCAATCAATTAGGATAAAATTAGTTAACACTTAATAAATAACACAACACATAATACTTAAATTTACACTAAAGAGGTAATTCTAAGGGTACTAAGGGGGTAGTTTAGGAAGTTCAATGGAAGAATCTTGGGTGTAACAACCCAAGAACCATCTAGATTAAAAGAAATATCAGAAATCAGATATTTTAGGGTTAAAAGGGTAGTTTTAAGGGCTGGAATGTTCTGGAAGGTACAACTGTCCCAAAAGGATAGGGTTGACAGATGTACCTGTACCTTTTTCAGCCCATTTAGGATAAGGAATATGCTGAGAATATCCTATCCTAAAAACTCTTATAAAAGGCTGCCCTATGCTCTGATTTGAAGAGAGATTTTTTGAGAGAATTATACCCTTTTTTTACCACTGAAAAATACACTTCTTAACTATTGAAGAATCTGAAAATTAGACAACAGAATTTTCTATAAATTTTCACAAAAGTTCTTCTGGAATACTGTTTTCCTTGCTCTAAAAAAACATATAGTATTAAAAAATACACTGAAACCATGAGTACACAAACATTTTAGAAGATCTTGTTTTCTCTTGTTGATTTCTCTTCAAATTCTGGGTTGGTCAAGCTCTATTCTAGGGGGATTTTGTTTGAGTTGTTGCTGTTGTGTTTAAGCTTCATACAACCTTTTCGTATCTTGACTTTTATTTGGTCAAGGTTGTATTCTCTGTCGTTTTTCATTATATTTTGATATATGTAGCATCTTATCCTAAATGAAATTTTCAGATTTGGAACCTCTGTTTCATGTTTTTGTGTAAATCTGCTGACTTTCTTTCTTGTTTGAGCTCCTTTGTTTTGAATTTGTATGTAAATATGAGGTTAAAATGTGTGGATGTTTGATGAAATCTGTTTAAGTATTTTCAAGCATAAGTTATATGAGAAAAAGACTAAGTGTTAAATCTCTAATCGGTTGGCATCATTAGAGTTGAATCTGACCTTCTTTGTAGTCAGATTCACTCTATATGCATAAAGCTTTGGTTTTCTTCTGGTTATTTAGGAAGACACAGGCAGTTGAAGCTGGACGTTCGATTAAAATATAAAGGTTCTCAAGGAGCAGTTAATTTAGAAATATGTATTCCTTTTCATCTTTCTTCTTTACTGCCTTTGTGGAGTTTTTCTATTCAAAATCTGTATTTTGTCAAACAAGGTGAATTCATTCTCTGGAAATCAGTGTAAATAAAACTGGACTGGACTCTATAAGAATGTATATTCAGTTGTATTTATTTTTCTGCTTTTCTTTTTGTCTTCTCTTAAAAATCTAAATTTTTTTGAGTTTT
Source organism: Nicotiana undulata (assembly GCA_005239495.1). Lineage (NCBI taxonomy): Eukaryota > Viridiplantae > Streptophyta > Magnoliopsida > Solanales > Solanaceae > Nicotiana > Nicotiana undulata. The sequence continues at coordinate 4,692 of ML273219.1, forward strand.
TTTCAAAATTGGGGAAAAAGTCATTTAACTTGGGCCAGGTCTGCCCATCCATTTGTAATTGGGCCAGACTCTTGAATGTAGCCCAGTTAGGCTCAATAGAGCCTGGAATTCAGGCCATTAGACTTCAGGTGGTGAGCCCAGTAGTCACGTTAGAGTGATTTAAGGTCAATTACTTTTAGCTGTATAGTAAGTATTTTATTTTACCAAAATCTCACACTATTGAACGTAGATGACTTCAGAATCAAAATCAAAGGATGGATTTTGAATCTGAAAATTTATAAGGCTGTTTTCGTTCCAAATAAAATAGCAAAGCCCAGTATTTACGTACTCCATTTTTTTTTCCTGATTGAAATCCTTTTCCTAAAATGATCAAATGACGTTAACTAAAAAAATATATTGTCATGTTCGGTTTTCAAATAACCGCTGGTAGCAAGTTTTTTTTCCAGGAAAGTTTCTCTTCTTAGGTTCTTTAATCGCATACGAATACCCTTAATGATTAAGTGGGTCAAGTGGTAGTGGAACTATACTTGCTTTTATGTGATATCATCTATTGATTATATGAATCGAAATGTGTTAGCATGTATATCTCTCAAATATTTTATTTGTCTTATTCTAATTCGAACCATGTGTCTCTTGCATCAAAACTAGCCATAATTAGGATTGGCCAAAGGGGTAAACAATAAACTGGGCTAAAACATGGCCATAGCCCAAACATTTATCTTTTAGGTTAAAGACAAACCTTTTTAAGATTAGAATTGTCCAAACTCGGAATAATCGAATATCGCTTCAAATAAGCATTCTTAACCATCATTTAATCTATACTCGGGTGTGGCAACTCGTGCCCCCGACTCTAACTTTAAACAATAACAAAATCACATGTTGCAATCGCGGTTGCAAGGTGTCTAAAAACGACAAGTGCACGCCATCGTGACTTGTTCCAAGATAAATCCATAAATATCAAAAGTGGTTTATATACATATTCCGTAAGCTAAAAATACCTCTTTTAGATAAAAATTCCAAAACTTAGAGAATAATTGAGTATCGCCTCAAATAGGCATTTTTAATCATCATGACCATAGCCATGACTATATAATCTACACTCGGGTGTGGCAACTCATGTCCCTGACTCTAACTCAAAACAATAATAAAAATCACATGTTGTAATTGCGGGTGCATTTCATGTGGCGCAGTTACAATGTGTCCAAAAACAAACAAGTGCACGCCATTGTGACTTGTTTCAAGATAAATCCATAAATATTAAAAGCAGTAAAAATGTGATGACCCAAAAGGTCATCTTATGTAACTTTAATTATGACTGTATTCCGAGGCCCTGAAATCCTCTGTTAATCTTACCTCGATGTACGTGCGCAGCTCGGGCACGTAGCCGGGAAGCCTTTATGTGGAAACCTGATAAAAAGTTGAATTTATGATAATTAATCGAATAAAGTTGATTTTGGTCAACATTTTTGGTAAACGGACCCGAACTCGTGATCTGGTGGTCCCGGAAGGTCCATAGGAAAATATGGGACTTGGGCGTATGCCCGGAATCAAATTCCGAGGACCCAAGTCCGAGAAATGAATTTTTAAAGAAAATTGTTTCTGAAAATAATAAAGGCTTATGAAAATGAACCTCGATGTGAAACCTGTGCTGCCGGGTCCGTATTATGGTTTCGGAGCCCGAAACAGGTTCAATATGTGTTATTTAAGTTATCTGTGAAATTTGGTAAGAAACGGACTTGATTTGACGGGTTTCGGATCAAAATGGAAAATTGAGAGTTAATGAAGTTTTGACTATTTTCATAGAAATTGAAATTTGGTTTGGAACGTGATTTTATGTTACCGAGGTCCGAATGAAAATCCGAGATCAGAAATAGTTCCATTATGTCATACACGACTTGTCTGCAAAATTTGGGGTCATTCCGAGTAGTATAGGTCGGTCCGACGCGTTGTTATAGAAATCAAGAACTTAGAAATCCTTAAGTTTGATCCTAGGGGTTTTGAGGGGTGATTTTATGATTTAGCGTTGTTTTGGGTGTTCCGAAGGCTCGAGCGAGTCCGTATTATGAGTTAGGACTTGTTGGTATATTTGGACGGGGGCTCGGGTGGGCCCAGGTGCCTCCTGGACACCACACTAGGCCAAAAACCAGCTGAAGATGCAGCTGGTGCACCGAATCTGGTGTCACCGCATGTGCGGTTGCCCAGCCGCAGGTGCGGGACCGCTCCTGCTGTCCCAGCCTCACAGTTGCAAAGGTTCCGCAGGTGCGGTTCCTTTTTCGCAGGAGCGGAACCGCAGATGCGGTCTCCAACTCCGCAGGTGCGACCCCAGCCTCTCTTTCCCAATTCCGCAGGTGCGAGACCACAGGTGCGGTCCTCGAGCCGCAGGTGCAGAATCTTTGTAGGCCAGGCAGTGAAATTTCATTTAAACACGGGATTTGAGTCATTTCTTCCATTTCCATCTTCTTCCTTGTGTTATTTGAGAGCTTCCAAGAGGGCCTTCAACCTAGTACCTGAGGTAAGTATATTCCCTATCTAACACTAGTTTCAAACATCAATTCCTAGTTAAATTCCCTACTAAATTATCAAAAATCATGGAATTAGGTAGTAATTTTAGGGCTCTTGAGGATTTTGTGATTTTCCGTTTTAGGCCATGAATTCAAGTAGAAATCACACATTAATGATCCTTAGGCTATGGGTGAGTGATTCCTTCGTGAATTTTCGGAATTTGATCATGCGAACCTGGGGTTGGGAATTTGAGAATTCTTCAAGAATATCGATTTTATTGAATAACTAGGATAATTTCCCCACATTGTGCATGCATTGATTTTATTGTACACCTTTTGGCTAGTTGCGAGTCCTCGGGTGTAGAGTTCGGAGTTTCGGGCGCATTTGTGGTCCGAGGGATAGATTCGACACGAGGTGAGTCTGCTTTCTAACCTTGTAAGAGGGAATTGTCCCCATAGGTGATGTATATGCTATGTGTAAATTGTTTTGGGGCTACGTACGCACCAAGTGACGAGAGTTTGTACGTAGTGGCTATCATTGTTATGTCCGGGTAGTTAGGCCCACATCATGCCTTATATGCTTCCTTGTAATGCCTTATATGCTTCCTCGTATTGCCTTATATGCTTCCTCGTAATGCCTTATATGCTTCCTCGTATTGCCTTATATGCTTCCTTGTAATGCCTTATATGATTCATTGTAACGCCATATGTACTATGAGATCATGTTATGTATAGTATTGTTCCTCTGAGGCATTATGGAAATTTTTGAATTGAAAGGAATTTGTTATGGAAAGTAAGTTTTATAAGATATTGTGTGTGCATGTGACCGCTTCGCAATTAACATTCCGCGAGCGATATGTGATTTCCCCCACTCTCATGGGAGCAGGTCGTATGCCATGGCGGATTAAAAGGTGCACTTTTGGGACGGGCCGGTCGATCCCCGGCAGTGCACATAGATGATATAATTAATAATGCACTCTTGGTACGGGCCGTTCGATCCTTGGCAGTGCATGGACGAATTTGTACTACGTTAAGAAATGGTTACATTGAAAGACACACTTTTGGGACGGGCCGATCGATCCTCGGCACTGCGTAGATATGATTATGGTAAGCATGCACTTTTGGGATGGGCCAGTCGATCCCCGACAGTGCATAGCTATTTTTCCTTATGACTCCGGCCGGTTGTCTTATTCCTGTGTGCGCATGATTATTTGGCATTGTTTCATGGATGTTGACTTGTGTGAGATATCTTGGGGGAAAGAAAGTGGCCATTGTTATTGTTCCAGTATTTTTCTTGGATTTTCTGTGTTTTTTACATAATTTCTACTCATTGTCTTACATGCCTACTGCTTTTATTTTATCATTTTTATATCATACTGTTGGACCTTAGTAAGTGTCAAGTCGACCTCTCGTCACTACTTCTTCGAGATTAGACGGGATACTCACTAGGTACATATTTATTTAATATGTACTCATGCTGCACTTCTATACTTAACTGTATAGGTTCTGAGGCTGGTGCACCTGGTTATCAGATCGGATCTAGATAGTGACCGTAGCGGATTTGACTTCACAGTGAGCTGCTTCCTCTGGTGATCCCCAGCAGCACCATGGAGTTTCATTTACTTTTGTTTCCCGTCTATTCATGCAGACAGCGGGATTGTATATATTATTATCCTTTGTATATTCCATTAGTATGCCCATGATACTCGTGACACTAGTTCCTGGCACACACATAGTGGTGGTTTTGGGATTTTTAGGTCGTACATATATGTGCTTGTATGTTTAGCTCGCGTTTCTTTATTGTATCTACCGCCAAGTTATTACCTTTCGATATCATGACTTAACTATTTAAAACGTTGGTAAATGGGTGAATAATTGAATCAAGTTAAGAAGAGCACTTAGTGAAATTTACGTTGGCTTGCCTAACCCCGTCGTTAGGCGCCATCATGCCTTGGATTAGGATTCTGGGTCGTAACAACGTGGTATAATAGCTCTAGGTTCACGTAAGTCTCAAGAGTCACAGGCAGGCCCAGTAGAGTCTTGCGGATCGGTACAGAGACGTCTGTACTTATCTTCAGGAGGCTATGGGCTGTTAGGAAACTTCCCTTTATTCTTATCCTGTCGTGCAATCTATGATGTACTCAAACTTATTCTTCTATTCTCTCACAGATGGTGAGGACGCGTGCATACGATGTTTCTCGTCCGGGAGATGTCGCTGCCCCCGCCGCCCGAGGTCGTGGTAGAAGCAGGGGTAGAGCACCTGCTCGAGGTAGGGGACGAGGGCGCTCCAGAGCTATACCAGTAGCACCACCAGAGGAACCTATTATAGAGGAGCAGGGTGAGGTGCCTCCAATAGCACCTGCTCCAGCGGATTTCATGACGGCGCCAGGCTTTCAGGAGGTCATGGGCCGTATGCTGAGATTCATGGACACTATGTCCCAGGCTGGTTTATTTCCAGCAGACCCTGCTACTTCTCAGGCAGGAGGGGAAGTTCAGACCCCTACTGCTCAGGCCACAGGTCAGGCAGCAGCAGCACGCCATACCCCGGGTACACCGCCCGTGGGTGGGGTTCAGCCCGTAGTAGCAGCCCCAGGGCCAAGGCTAGTTGCAGAGGGTGACCAGCAGAAGATGTTGGATAGATGGACCCGACTTCGCCCTCCAGTCTTCGGGGGTGAGAGGGGTGAGGATGCCCAGGATTTCATCGATAGGTGCAGGGACAGACTGCACAACATGAGGATTTTGGAGTCCCATGGAGTGGATTTCACCACATTTCAGTTGCAGGGCAGAGCTCGCAGGTGGTGGCAGTCATATATTCTCATCAGACCAGCAGATTCTCCTCCTGTCACTTGGGATCAGTTTGTGTAGGTGTTTCTAGACAGATATATTCCACCCTCTTAGATGGAAGAGTTGCCGCGTTAGTTTGAGCAGCTAGAGCAGGGGCAGATGACAGTGACAGATTATGAGGCCAGATTTTCAGAGTTGTCACGCCATGCACTTATGATATTGCCTACCGATGCCGAGAGAGTGCGGCGGTTTGTGGACGGGTTACATTCAGATATTAGGGCCACCATGGCCCGAGAGGTGGAGATGGGTACTACTTACCAGCTTGTAGTTGAGATAGCTCGACGGATTGAAGGGTATCGATTGAGGAGCAGGGAACAGGGTCAGCAGGGTCAGCGGGACAAGAGGGCTAGGTTCTCAGGGAATTTCAGGGATGCTCCGGTTAGGAGCAGAGGTCAGTTCGGGGGTGGTCAACTCAGCAGGCTTCCATATTCAGCACCTCCACTACCTCCTCGAGGTGGTCCAGCGAGGCCTCAATTCAATGCCATGCCAGAGCGTTCCTATCGTCCTTCAGCCACTCAGGGTTCACCTAGTGGTCACTATAGTTGCCAGTGATCCTCCGATTCTTATTTCAGTGCTATGCCTGAGGGTCCACATCGCTTCCTGGCTATTCAGGGGTCTTCCTCTTCAGGGCAGCAGGCTATGGTACCTAGAGGTTTCTTTGAGTGTGGAGATCTAGGTCATATGCAGAGATAGTATCCCAGGCTTCGGGGAAAGGCAGTGCAGCAGGGTTATCAACCTATGGGTCCAGCACCAGCAGTCCGTCCACCTAGAGGTGGAGGACAGGTCGGCAGGGGTCGTCCTAGAGGGGGAGGCCGGTCAGGGGGAGGTCAGTTAGTTCCCGTTCACTCTGGGGGAGTTCAGTCTTCAGGAGCCTCAGCCAGATTTTATGCCATTCCGGCCAGATCAGATGCAGTGGCCCCAGACGCCGTAATCATAGGTATTATCTCAATATGTGGTAGAGAGGCTTCGGTACTATTTGATCCAGGATCCACGTATTCATATGTTTCAGTACTATTTGCTCATTTTCTGGATGTCCCTCGTGAGTCCTTGGGTTCTCCTATATATGTGTCCACTCTTATGGGCGATTCTGTGGTGGTAGACCGGGTCTATCGGTCTTGTGTGATCACTTTCTGCGGTTTCGATACCAGAGCAGATCTTCTATTGCTGGATATGATTGATTTCGAGGTTATCCTAGGCATGGATTGGCTATCTCCTTATCATGCTGTGTTAGATTGCCATGCCAAGGTAGTCACTTTAGCCATGCCTGAGTCGCCTAGGCTAGAGTGGAGAGGTTCTTCAGTTAGTGCATCCAGCGGAGTCATTTCCTTCATGAAGGCTCGACATATGGTCGAGAAGGGTTGTTTGGCTTACCTTTCTTATGTGCGGGACACCACCGCCGAGCCTTCGACCATTGATTCAGTGCCGGTGGTACGAGAGTTTTCAGACGTATTTCCTTCAGATCTTCCAGGCATGCCTCCAGATCGAGATATTGATTTCTGTATTGATTTAGCTCCAAATACTCAGCCTATTTCCATTCCCCCGTATCGTATGGCTCCTAAGGAGTTGAAAGAGTTAAAGGAGAAACTTGAGGAGTTGTTGGCTAAGGGGTTCGTCAGACCGAGTGTGTCGCCGTGGGGTGCTCCAGTCCTATTTGTGAAGAAGAAGGATGGGTCTATGCGGATGTGTAATGATTACCGCCAGCTGAATAAGGTTACTATTAAGAATAAGTATCCTCTACCGCGCATCGATGATTTATTTGACCAGTTGCGGGGTGATCGTGTGTTTTCCAAGTTTGATTTGAGATCGGGTTATCATCAGTTGAAGATTCGGGCTTCAGATGTTCCGAAGACTGCCTTTCGTACCAGATATGGCCATTATGAGTTCCTGGTGATGTCCTTTGGTTTAACTAATGCCCCAGCAACATTCATGGACTTGATGAATAGGGTATTCAGGCCGTATATTGATTCCTTCGTCATCGTCTTCATTGATGACATCTTGATTTATTCGCGGAGTCTGGGTGAGCATGAGAAGCATTTGAGAGTTGTGCTCCAGACCTTGCGGGAACAGAAGCTGTATGTTAAGTTCTCCAAGTACGAGTTCTGGTTAGATTCCGTGGCATTTTTGGGGCATGTGGTATTCGGAGAAGGTATCAAGGTTGATCCTCAGAAGATTGAGGCGGTTCAGAGTTGGCCGCGTCCTACTTCAGCTACAGAGATCAGGAGTTTCTTGGGCCTAGCAGGCTATTATCGCCGATTCGTGGAAGGGTTCTCTTCTATTGCAGCTCCATTTACTAGATTGACTAAGAAGAATTCCCCGTTTAGATGGTCCGACGAGTGTGAGGCGAGCTTTCAGAAGCTCAAGTCAGCATTGACCTCAGCACTAGTTCTGACATTGCCTTCATGTTCTGGGATGTATACTGTGTATTGCGACGCTTCACGCGTCGGGTTGGGATGTGTGTTGATGCAGGACGGGAGAGTTATTGCTTATGCTTCGCGTCAGCTAAAGGCTCATGAGAAGAATTATCCTGTGCAAGACTTGGAGTTGGCGGCGATTGTTCATGCTTTAAAATTTTGGAGGCATTATTTGTATGGTGTGTCATGTGGGGTCTACACTGACCACGACAGTTTGCAGCATTTGTTTAAGTAGAGGGACCTTAATTTGAGGCAGCAGAGATGGCTTGAGTTGTTAAAAGACTATGATCTCACTATTCTATATCACCCGGGTAAGGCGAACATAGTAGCAGACGCTTTGAGCAGGAGGGCAGCGAGTATGGGTAGCTTGGCCTACATTGCAGCTGAGGAGAGACCTTTAGCCTTGGACATTCAGTCCTTGGCCAATCGCCTTGTGAGAATGGACCTTTTGGAGCCTCGTCGAGTTTTGGCTCATGTAGTTTCTCAGTCTTCATTGTTGGGGGAGATTAAGGCTCGACAGTTTGATGATNAGAATTCTAGAAGAGGCCCACAGTTCTCGATATTCTGTTCATCCGGGTGAGACGAAGATGTACCGTGATTTGAAGCAGTACTACTGGTGGAGGCAGATGAAGACAGACATTGTGCAGTATGTGGCTAGGTGCCTCAATTGCCAGCAGGTTAAATGCGAGCATCAGAGGCCGAGAGGCCTACTTCAGCAGATGCCCATTCCTGAGTGGAAATGGGAGCGCATCCCTATGGACTTTGTGGTTGGGTTGCCTCGGACTTTGCAGAAGGTTGACGCGGTTTGGGTTATTGTGGATAGATTGACTAAATTGGTGCATTTTATTCCTGTTGCTGCTACTTATACTACAGAGAGGCTGGCTCAAATTTACATTCGAGAGATAGTCCGGTTGCACGCTGTGCCGGTGTCTATTATATCAGATCGAGGTCCTCAGTTCACTTCGCACTTCTGGAGAGCTTTTCACAGTGAGATGGGCACTCAGATAGACCTCAGTTCAGCATTTCACCCTCAGACTGATGGCCAGTCAGAGCGTACAGTTTAGATTTTGGAGGATATGCTCAGGGCTTGTGTGATTGATTTTGGCGGTCAGTGGGACCATTTCTTGCCTTTGGCGGAGTTTGCATACAATAACAGTTATCAGTCCAACATCGAGATGGCTCCATTCGAGGCTTTATGTGGTAGGCGATGTCGTTCTCCTATCGGGTGGTTTGAGCCTGGCGAGGCCAAGTTATATGGCACAGATCTGGTGAGAGATGCTTTGGATAGGGTGAAGATTATTCAGGAGAGACTCCGCACAGCTCAGTCCAGACAGAAGACTTACGCATATCAGAGGGCGCGTGATGTAGCATTTATGGAAGGAGATAAGGTTATGTTGAAGGTTTCACCGATGAAGGGAGTTATGAGATTCGGGAAGAAGGGCAAGCTGAGCCCCAGGTTTATAGGCCCTTTTGAGATGTTGAGGCGAGTCAGGGAGGTTGCTTATGAGCTCTCTTTACCTCCCGCCTTATCAGGAGTTCATCTGGTCTTTCATGTATCCATGCTCCGGAGATATCATGCCGATTTCTCTCACGTGGTTGATTTCAGCACTATTTAGTTAGATGAGAAGTTAGGCTTCGAGGAGGATCCAATTGCTATTATTGATAGGCAGGACCGCCAGTTGAGGTCTAAGAGAGTTTCTGCCGTGAAGGTCCACTGGAGGGGCCAACCAACTGATGAGGCGACTTGGGAGTCCGAGGAGGACATGCGAAGCAGGTATCTGCAGCTATTCAGCACTTAGGTGCGATTCTATGTCCATTCGAGGACGAACATTTGTTTTAGAGGAGGAGATTGTGATGACCCAAAAGGTCATCTTATGTAACTTTAATTATGACTGTGTTCCGATGCCCCGAAAGTCTCCGTTAATCTCACCTCGATGTGCTACCGCAGCCCGGGCACTAGCTGGGAAGTCTTTATGTGGAAACCTGATAAAAAAGTTGAATTTATGATAATTAATTGAATAAAGTTGACTTTGGTCAACATTTTTGGTAAACGGACCCAGACCCGTGATCTGGCGGTCCCGGAAGGTCCGTAGAAAAATATGGGACTTGGGCGAATGCCCGAAAATCGAATTCCGAGGACCCAAGTCCGAGAAATGAATATTTAAAGAAATTTTTTTTTTGAAAATAATAAAGGCTTACGAAAATGAACCTCGATGTGAAACCTGTGCTGCCGGGCCCGTATTATGGTTCCGGAGCCCGGAACAGGTTCAATATGTGTTATTTAAGTTATCCGTGAAATTTGGTAAGAAACGGACTTGATTTGACGGGTTTCAGATCAAAATGGGAAATTGAGAGTTAATGAAGTTTTGACTATTTTCATAGAAATTGAAATTTGGTTTGGAACATGATTTTATGTTACCGAGCTCCGAATGAAATTCCGAGACCGGAAATAGTTCCGTTATGTCATTCATGACGTGTCTGCAAAATTTGAGGTCATCGAGTAGTATAGGTCGGTCCGGCGCGTTGTTATAGAAATCAAGAACTTAGAAACCTTTAAGTTTGATCCTACGGGTTTTGAGGGGTGATTTTTGGATTTAGCGTTGTTTTGGGTGTTCCGAAGGCTCGAGAGAGTCCGTATTATGAGTTAGGACTTGTTGGTATATTTGCACGGGGGCTCGGGTGGGCCCAAGTGCCTCCTGGACACCACACTAGGCCAAAAACCAGCTGAAGATGCAGCTGGTGCACCTGATCTGGTGTGACAGCAGGTGCGGTTGCCCAGCCGCAGGTGTGGGACCGCTCCTGCGGTCCCAGCCTCGCAGGTGCGAAGGTTCCGCAGGTGCGGTTCCTTTTCCGCAGGAGAGGAACCGCAGGTGCGGTTTCCAGCTCCGCAGGTGCGACCCCAGCCCCTCTTGCCCAATTCCGCAAGTGCGAGCGCCAGCTCGTGGGTGCGGTCCTCGAGCCGCAGGTGCGAGACCACAGGTGCGGTCCTCGAGCCGCAGGTGCGGAACCCCTGTAGGCCAGGCAGTGAAATTTCATTTAAACCCGGGATTTGAGTCATTTCTTCCATTTCCATCTTCTTCATTGTGTTATTTGAGAGCTTCCAAGAGGGCCTTCAACCTAGTACCTGAGGTAAGTAAATTCCCTGTCTAACACTAGTTTCAAACATTAATTCCTAGTTAAATTCCCTACTAAATTATCAAAAATCATGGAATTAGGTAGTAATTTTAGGGCTCTTGAGGATTTTGTGATTTTCCGTTTTAGGCCATGAATTCAAGTAGAAATCACACATTAATGATCCTTAGGCTATGGGTGAGTGATCATGAATTTTCGGAATTTAATCATGTGGACCCGGGGTTGGAAATTTGAGAATTCTTCAAAATATCGATTTTATTGAATAACTAGGATAACTTCCCCACATTGTGCATGCATTGATTTTATTGTACACCTTTTGGCTAGTTGCGAGTCCTCGGGTGTAGAGTTTGGAGTTTCGGGCGCATTTGTGGTCCGAGGGATAGATTCGACACGAGGTGAGTCTCCTTTCTAACCTTGTAAGAGGGAATTGTCCCCATAGGTGATGTATATGCTATGTGTATATTGTTTTGGGGCTACGTACGCACCAAATGACGAGAGTCCGTACGTAGTGGCTATCATTGTTATGTTCGGGTAGTTAGGCCCACATCATGCCTTATATGCTTCCTCGTAATGCCTTATATGCTCGTATTGCCTTATATGCTTCCTCGTAATGCCTTATATGCTTCCTCGTATTGCCTTATATGCTTCCTTGTAATGCCTTATATGATTCATTGTAACGCCATATGTACTATGAGATCATGTTATGTATAGTATTGTTCCTCCGAGGCTTTATGGAAATTTTTGAATTGAAAGGAATTTGTTATGGAGAGTAAGTTTTATAAGATATTGTGTGTGCACACCGCTTCGCAATTTACATTCCGCGAGCGATGTGTGATTTCCCCCAATCTCATGGGAGCGGGTCGTACGCCACGACGGATTAAAAGGTGCACTTTTGGGACGGTCCGGTCGATCCCTGGCAGTGCACAGAGATGATATAATTAAGAATGCACTCTTGGTACTGGCCGTTCGATCCTTGGCAGTGCATGGACAAAGTTGTACTACGTTATGATATGGTTACATTGAAAGACGCACTTTTGGGACGAGCCGATCGATCCTCGGGAGTGCGTAGATATGATTATGGTAAGCATGCACTTTTGGGACGGGCCGGTCGATCCCCGACAGTGCATAGCTATTTTTCCTTATGACTCCGGCCGGTTGTCTTATTCCTGTGTGCGCATGATTATTTGGCATTGTTTCATGGATGTTGACTTGTGTGAGATATCTTGGGGGAAAGAAAGTGGCCATTGTTATTGTTCCAATATTTTTCTTGGATTTTTGTGTTTTGTACATAATTGCTACTCAGTGTCTTACATGCCTACTGCTTTTATTTTATCATTGTTATATCATACTGTTGGACCTTAGTGAGTGTCAAGTCGACCTCTCGTCACTACTTCTTCGAGATTAGACGGGATACTCACTGGGTACATATTTATTTAATATGTACTCATGCTGCACTTCTGTACTTAACTATACAGGTTTTGAGGCTGGTGCACCTGGTTATCAGACCGGATCTAGATAGTGACCGTAGCGGATTTGACTTCACGGTGAGCTGCTTCCTCTGGCGATCCCCAGCAGCACCATGGAGTTTCATTTACTTTTGTTTCCCGTCTATTCATGCAGACAGTGGGATTGTATATATTATTATCCTTTGTATATTCCGTTAGTATGCCCATGATACTCGTGACACTAGTTCCTGGCACACACGTAGTGGTGGTTTTGGGATTTTTGGGTTGTACATATATGTGCTTGTATGTTTAGCTCGTGTTTCTTTATTGTATCTACCGCCGAGTTATTACCTTTCGATATCATGACTTAACTTGTTAAAAATCGGTAAATTGGTGAATAATTGAATCAAGTTAAGAAAAGCACTTAGTGAAATTTACGTTGGCTTACCTAACCCCGTCGTTAGACGGCATCACGACCTGGATTAGGATTCTGGGTCGTGACAAAAAAGTTAAAAGGCTAAATGCACAATAGGCTAAAATACGTGACTAATCAAATACTTAGTCCAAATATTAATAGTTAAGCGACCGTGCTAGAACCACGAAACTCGGAAATGCCTAACACCTTCTCCCGGGTTAACAAAGTTGCTTACTCCGATTTCTGGTCGCAGACAACTTAAAACAGAGTCTAAAATTCCTCGGTTTGGGATTTTAATAAATGGTGTCCCGGAACATCGTCAAAATCCAGGTGGCGACTCTGAAAACTAAAATAAATTTCAAATCCGTATCATGTCACTTAAAGTGGAAAAACTCCCTTATTACCCTTTTATTATCACGAGGGTGAAAAAGGAGGCGTGGCAGCTCTGGCAACTTTTCTGGGGATCGAACCCAGAATCTCTGGTTCAGCGTTCAAGAATTCGAGCTTATATAACTGTTATATTTTGGCTTGCATTATCTGATTTTATGTATTTAAACCTAATGTACTAATTGCCGCATTTACCGCTTTGATATTATCTAAACTGAGTATAAACCGTGCCGAAAACCTTCTTCTCTCTGAGTCTTCTAAATCATCTGGGAAGTGTGCACTTCATGTGACTTCTTTTCTGTTAGAGTCATCCAAGTTTTAGAACGAGGTACAGACAAGTTGCAAAGCTGATAAAGCTTCTGTATTCCCGGTACGCTACCCCGACCTCGGCTCGAGCTGTCCGCTCGGGTAAGCCTTGTCTAGAAAAAAACCCCATGATATAAACCTAGTATAACATAGCCTCATGCTAGATCCCTAGTAGGAACGATTATTTGCATCACGTGCATTTGACTTAGGGGACTCAAAACAGGGGTTGGGTCCGTCTAGGACAGGTGAACCCGAAATGAAAGACCATCCTGATGCATCCTACTTGCTATGTGTACAATATTTTATTTCGGTTTGTTTGTTGACCGGCTAAAGAAAAGAGAATAACAGAAAAACCAAGAGAGAAATAGAATAGGAGATTTATCTGATTTTTGAAAAACCCCGATATTCAAAATCATCCCGAAACTCTGTCAAAATTTTTGAAAAATGGAGGAAAATAGTATTTCAAAATGAAATGAGTCAGTGCATATTTTTCAAAATTGTGTCAAGATTTTCCGAACTACGCATTGTTTGATTCTCACTGGTGTGGGATACATAGGCAACCCTCATCGGGTCCAACCCTAATTTTCAAAATCAAAATACAAAATATGGTCGTAAATAAAGTTAGGTGACGCCGTTCTTGCCTAAATAGCCAAAATGTCCCAACGGGGCGCCGAAAGGTTGTTTTGCAAGAATAGCCGCCTGTGGTCTTTTCCAAAAATTAGCAAATATAGCCCTAAAAACTTCCTACCCGAAGTGTTGAAGGGTCGTATTTGTAAAGATGGTCCATTTCCAATTGGTTACGAAATTTTTGAAAAAAATAGCACCTTTTTTTTACTTGTGGTCAAAAAATAAATTATGGCTTTGCTTTTTCTTAACCAAATCACTTAAATAAATGTGCAGGATGAGCACTGTCGAAAATATTCCCTTTAGAGATGTCGAGGAAATTCCCGTGGGACTCCATATGTGGTGGAGAGATCTGGGGGAAGTCAGTAGATATTCCGTGGTAAAAGCTTTGGGCGGAGTTACCGGCCTGTTAAAAATCAAGCCTAGATTGGACATCATCGAAGCCCTAATACCATTTTGGGACCCCGCTCACAATGTATTCCATTTCTCGGACTTTGAGTTGACACCCACGCTGGAAGAAATAGCGGGGTATGCTGGCCTCAGTGGCAATCTCAGGAACCGTTATCCGGTAGCTCCCAGGGCTGTGACTCCCCACAAGTTCCTAGACCTACTAAGCATTAGCCGGGAAATCCAAGATCCGCACCTATCTGAGGGGTTCTGCACTTTTTACTTCCTATACAGTCGCTATGGAGATCCTCGGGGTTATGAAGCTGACAATACTGGTTTGACTCACCACTAGAACAAAACTAAATGGGAGGCCCGCCGAGGACTGGCTTTTGTGGTAGCATTCTTGGGCACCCTAATTTTCCCAAGGAACGACGGATGCATAGATATTGGACTCGAGGGGATGACCGACTTCATGATGAAAAAGTCTAACGGCACTCTTGTACCGATGGTCTTAGCCGAAATCTACCGCGCCCTTACTGTCTGCCAATCCGGGGGAAAATTCTTTGAGGGGTGCAACCTGCTCCTACAGATCTGGATGAGTGAGCACCTTTGTCATCGCCCGGGCTACATGAATTATGGGTTGACTGGTTTAAATTGAATTGAAGAACATGGGACTCGGGTAGAGGGCCACGAATTTCCGGAGGGCATAGAAGTATGGTTCATACACTTGAGTTCATTGACTTCCTACCAAATCGAGTGGACATTCGGGTGGCTCCCTGTCGGCTAATCATCCACATGTCGACCAAGGTATGTTACCTTCTGTTGATGGGCCTTCGAAGCATTCAGACGTATGCCCCACATTGGGTCTTACGACAATTGGGAAGGCAGCAAAATGTTCCATATGATGAGGATCTGAGTCAGCAAGCCATTGAGTTATGTCCAAGAGCTACATTTCCAGAGGACAGGGTCCGCCAGATCTGGCATTAGTGCAGATTTTTATAGCCTCAGACTCGGGTAAGAGATTTGTCTAGAGGGTAAGTAGAGTCGGGATACACTTCTTGGTATGGTAGAAGGGGCATAGAGCATCAAGAGCCAGAATGCCCTGCAAAAAGAACCCACGTGCAGTAATTCATTGAGCAAACACAAGAGCACTGGGCTTGGATAGAAAAAGAGAACAACTAGTGAGCTACCATAAGCAAGTTGGAGGCCTAGATCAGGGAAATCAAATTTGAAAACACTCTACAAGCCGCCACAGCTGAAGGGGAGAGAAACAAGCTAACCAAAGAAAATGAAGCTCTCCGGGCTCAGATCCAGAAATGAAAATAGTTGTTGAGAACCCTGAGAGAAGCAAAGCTGATGAAAGACTTATCAATAGTCTTAGGAAAAAGTTGTGCATATATGGTGATGATCTGGACAAAGCTGAAGAAGAATTAACCATAGTTCGGGCCAAATTGACAAAAAGTGCAGAGGAAAGAGCAGAGTTTGTGCAAAAATTGAAAAGCAAACATGACCAAGAAGTCACAGGCTTAAAAGAAAAGGTGGCAACCCTCGAGAATGAAATGGCCAAACAAGCAAAAAGGTTTAAAGCAGAAAGGGAACAATGCTATACCATCATGTCTCAGTTGGAGGAAGAGTTGCAACAATGGCAAGAACAGAATCATAAGGGCGCCCAGGGTTTAGAGGCAAGATCTCAACATATCGGGCGTTTATTCCAATAAAAGGGTGTCATCAGGCAGATGGTCAGAGAAATCGCTGATTATATTGTCACAAAGTGCCAAGAGTGTGAAGATATGACCCGAACCACTTTCTTCACAGCGGTAATGATTTTCGTCCACAAGATAATGGATGACCTGTACCGCCTCCAGCAATACATGGCACGCAGGCCCGTGGCAAGACCAAATGATGTCCCACGGGCCCCTGGAGCAATAGAAGCACTTATGTATTCTTGATGTCCTTTTCGAGTCTGTATTTCATTTCACTGTTGTAGTCTTGTTTGAGTCTACTTTAAGTCTATTGTAGTTTTTAAGTTTCCAAGAAAGTACGCTAGAGTCTTTTGTAGTTTTAAATTTCCAATATGTTAGAGTCTTTTGTAATGAATGAAATTGGAAGTTTTTATCTAATGAATGTAAATTTGAAACTCAGAATGTTTATTTCCTTTTGTATGTTTTCCTTGAACTACGTGATGATCTGATTCACGCGGCGTTGTGATACGTAGGCTCGATCATAACCTTAAAAAGGAAAATAATTCGGGAAAGAGAAAAAAGAAATTGAGTGAGGAATAAAAGGAGCAGAAAAGAAAATAAAGAAAAGAGTGACAAAAATAACAGAGAAAAATAAAGGGCGAAAATAAAATAAAAAGAAAGTTCAAATTTGAGAAACGAAGCCGGGATGAAACACACAACCGATACACCCAATGTGCGATTCACTATCTGATAAATGCCTCAATCTAACGTTTTGTGGTTCACTCCTAAAGGTGTGTTTTTAGGTGGTTAGTTTTGCGGTAATCTGGCTTCACACCCATACTTCACCAGATCAAAAGGTATTGTCGAAATGACATCTGAAAGTCACTTGCCTATCATCAACTCCTCTGAGAATGACCCAAGCTCGGTCATCCCAATATCTGAATCAGCCGCAGCTGAAGAAAACAGAATTTTGCGTTACCGCATGCTGGAAATGTGGGATGCCTGGTCCAATGGTAGGGAACCACCCAGTACCATCCCGGGTTTCCTCGAATCAATTCCCAGAACGGGTGGGATCTCCAACATCCCTATAAGTTACCCGGCTACCCCATTTGGTTACCCATCTATGTCGGCTCACTTCGCCGGAAGGACTTCTGAGGTTCGCCCCCAGGCATTATTTTTCGGTGTGTCTTCCAACATCTTTACCGCACCGCCGATATCTGCCACGGCACCGCCAATAGTCTCTGGGACAAGCTTTGAGCCACCCGCTTTTACATTCCAAACACGGCCGTTCCATCTAGACACGACTCATGTCACTCCAAACTCATATCCTCAACAGCCTTGGTAGGAATCTACTATGGGGCAGGACAAAGCCGTAAAGAGCCCCGAGCAAGAAGAAATGGCTCGAAAAATGAAAAGCATTGAGCAGAGTCTCAAAAATATCCAAGGACTAAGCGATCAGAAAAGTGTTTCCTATGCATATTTTTGCATGTTCCCGCACGTTCACCTGGCTCTGGGGTTTAAAACCCCCAAATTCGAGAAATACAACGGACACGGGGACCCCATAGCTCATCTAAAAAGGTACTGCAATCAGCAGGGGGGGGGAGGCGGAAAGGAAGAGCTTCTAATGGCATACTTCGGAGAAAGCTTGGCCGGGATTGAATCTGAATGGTACATGGACCAGGATATTTCTCACTGGCATATATGGGACGACCTAGCCCGGGACTTTGTCAGACAATTTCAATACAATGTGGACATCAGTCCCGACATGAATTCTCTGTCCAATCTCAAGAAAAAGTCATCAGAAAGCTTCAGGGAATACGCTATTAAGTGGTGGGAACAAGAAGCCAGAGTCAAGCCTCCGATGGACGAGACTGAGATGGCCAGTGTCTTTTTACAAGCCCATGAGGCTGACTACTTCCAAAATATGATGTCCGCCATGGGAAAGCTATTTGCGGAAGCAATAAAAATCGGAGAGATGGTTGAAAATTGTCTGAAGACCGGTCGCATTCTAAGCCAATCCGCCATAAGAGCAACTTCCCAGGCGATCCAAAGTGGGTCGGGGAGTGTAGCTAATAGAAAGAAGAAAGAGGAATCTGCAATGATGGCCTCTATTGTAAGTAACTCCCGACAGCCCCGAGGCTACTTTTCTGACGCACCACGACATTACTATCCCCACTAGGATGCAGCATATGCCGTGTTGCCTCAACCCTATCCGACAATGAATGCTCAGCCGTATGTTCAGCCTCAACAACACTATAATCAAAATCGAGCTCCACCATCCAGAAACAATCCTTTTCGCCAAGCTCCATATAATCCTCGCCCTTCACAAAATAATCCCTGGGAGCCACCCAGGAGAACCCACTTTACACCAATTGGAGAATCATACTCCAGTCTTTTCCCGAAGCTGGTCCAAATGGGTCTGCTACAGCCTGTACCCCCAACCAGGCAAAACCCAGAGTCCCCCTCTTACCGATCGGGTACTCGGTGTGCTTACCACTCGGGGGCTGAGGGACATATACTGAAGATTGCTGGACCCTCAAACGGCCGGTTGAGAGCCTCATAGAACAAAAGAAGGTGGTGCTAAGGGATGAAGAAACTCCCAACGTGACCAATAACCCATTGCCTGCCCACAATAACGGGCCGATTATTGACACGATTTGTGAAGACCGAGATTTTGATCCGGCCTTAAAAGCTATCATCACCATTGAGGATGTGGAGAAAAAGACCAAACCGGCACCCAAGCCAGTTAAAAAGATAAAGAAAAGCAACCCCGTCCCTCAGGCCACGGGAAAGTTTGAAACCAAAACAAAGACGGGGCCTTCCAAAGATGTTGTTCTTTATGTCCACAGGGCGCCCAGGAAGGAAAAGTTCATGTTAAGCCCTCCTAGAAGATTTCAATACAACAAAGCAGTGTTGAACATCCCAAAAATGTACGTTCCAAAGGGTACGTATGTGGCGCGGGGGCCAATAATTTCACCAAGGCTGAATGAGCCCGTGGTTATTAGCCGCGTGTCACAGACTCCCATAAAGGATACCACTACCGTCCCCTTGAACTACAACAAGACGGTAGTGATGTACAAGGGAAAATAGATCATAGGGGAAGCAATTGAAGCAAACTCATCTGAAAGATACCTCAACCCGAAAGAGCTAAACAAGAACAAACAAAAACGCTTTCCATCTAAAAAACCAGTCAACGCTGAGGAGGTAGAGGAATTATTAAGAAAGATGAAAACCTCTTAGTACGCTGTGATGCTCAGAGAATATCTCACTCAGGCCTCATTTCTTTCTTTGCTGATAAGCTCGAGTGCACATCAAAAGGTTTTGATCAAAACGCTTAATAAAGAGTATGTTCAAGTCAAAACTGCCGTTGAACAAATTGAAAGAATGGCGGAACGATTCTTCGAGGAAAACCACATCTCATCAGCAAAAATGACTTACCCCCAGAAGGGGTTGCTCACAATAAGGCCCTCCACCTAACCATCAAGTGTGAAGGGTACTACGTAAAAAGGGTCATGGTGGACGGAGGATCTGGGGTCGACATTTGTCCTCTCTCAACCCTAAAAAGAATGGAGATTGGGACTGATAGAATCAGGCCCAACAATGTGTGTGTTCGTGCATTCGACGGCATCAAGAGGGACACAATCGGAGAAATTGACTTAGTCCTGACAATTGGCTCGTAGACTTTGAAATAACATTCCAGGTTTTGGACATGGATACATCTTATAATTATCTCCTGGGAAGGCCGTGGATCCACGCCGCAGGAGCTATACCCTTGACCCTCCACCAGATGGTTAAATTCGAGCATGAAGACCAGGAGATTGTGGTCCATGGGGAAGACGAGCAATCTATTTACAGGGATCCATCAGTCCATTGCTCGGAAGCAAGAGAAGGTAGCGAGCATATCGCCTACCAGGCTTTTGAGATTGTGGTTGCGGACTAGTGTGAGGAGGGAACCCCTTGTCCTTAGCCATTCCTAACAAATGCATCCATCATAGTCACTAGAGACATGATCAAACATGGGTACAAACCCAGAAAAGGGCTCGGGGTGTCCCTGCAAGGCATCACAGAACCTATCACCTTGCCTACCAGTGAAAAGTTCTTCGGCATTGGGTTTCAAGCCACCCCTGATGATGAAAAATGGGCTGATCAGCGTAAGAAGGACGGTTGGGTTTTGCCTCAGCCAATCCCACACATCACTGAATCATTTGTCCAGCCCAAATACATAGAAGAAGAAGAGGAAACCTTCACGACCGAGGAAATCGAAGAGATTTGTAGGCAATGAGACAGATGTTGCATGAAACTCATATGATCCAATTAGGAGAAGGCTCCAGCACTGCTGAAATGCAATATATGGGGCCTGATGCCAAACTCCAAAACTGGAAGGCTACTTCATTCCCCGTCAGGCGGGAGTCCTGGTAGTCCAGCCTTGCCATCCTTTCTGCACTTCGAGTTATTTCAGGGAGTAACTCGAGTGTTTTTAGTTTATTGCCTTTTCAAATTCTGATGTAAATCCTCCTATGTTCAAAAATTCAATGAAATGAAATTAATATTTCATAGTCTACGAACATCTCTCTTTATTTTTCCTAGTTTCTGTTATTTTCTCTTTTGAGTTCTAATAATGCGGATTTTAATAACATGACATGCCTTCGGACTTCAGGCCCAGATTTTGATACGCCGTCTAATAAGAAATAATGAATCAAGAACCAGAATATGATGAAGAAGAGGCTTTTAGGGAAATAAATTGAGAATTGGAACAATTCGAGAATAAGCCTAAGCCAAACTTAAATAAAACAGAACCGGTTAACTTGGGTAATTCAGAAGAGGTCCGAGAAACCATTATAAGTATTCATACTGATGAAAGAACTAGGGACGCTTTGATCCAACTTCTATTCGAATTCAAAGACGTGTTTTCCTGGTCTTATAATGACATGCCCGGACTGAGTGTTGACTTGCTGGTGCACAAGTTGCCGACCTACCCCGGTTATCCACCCGTCCAGCAAAAGCAGAGAAAATTTAAAACAGACATGAGTGACAAGATCAAAGAAGAGGTCACTAAATAATTAAAGGACAGAGTGATTCGAGTGGTCCAATACACCACCTGGCTGGCCAATGTGGTCCTGGTACCTAAGAAAGACGGGAAAGTCAGAGTGTGTGTCGACTACTGAGATTTGAATAAAGCAAGTCCCAAAGACAACTTTCCACTGCCAAACATACATATCCTGGTTGACAATTGTGCTAAACATGAGGTACAATCTTTCGTGGATTGTTACATTGGATATCACCAGGTTTCAATGGATGAAGAAGATGCAGAAAAGACGGCTTTCACCACACCCTGGGGCACCTACTACTACCGGGTCATGCCATTTGGTCTAAAGAATGCCGAGGCAACCTATATGAGGGCCATGACCGCCATTTTCCATGACATGATGCATCAAGAGATTGAGGTGTATGTGGATGATGTGATTATTAAATTTAGGACGCAAGACGACCATGTGCAGCATTTGAGAAAATTCTTTATACGTCTGCGTAAATATGATTTGAAATTAAATTCAGCCAAGTGTGCCTTCGGAGTTCCATCTAGGAAGCTACTGGGGTTTATAGTCAGTCGACGGGGCATCGAGCTGGACCCGACGAAGATAAAATCTCTTCAGGATCTGCCACCTCCGAGAACCAAGAAAGAGGTCATGAGTTTGCTGGGTAGGTTGAATTACATCAGCAGGTTCATCGCTCAGTTGACATCCACATGTGAGCCTATATTCAAGTTGTTGAAGAAAGATGCAGCATTTAAATGGACAAATGAATGCCAAGACGCTTTCGACAAGATCAAAGAATATATGTCGTATCCGCCAGTGCTAGTCCCACCAGAACCAGGAAGGCCTTTGTTCTTACCTTTGACGGTGTTGGAAAATTCCTTCGGGTGTGTTCTCGGGCAGCATGATGCAACCGGGAAGAAAGAACAGGACATATACTATTTGAGCAAGAAATTCACAAGCTATGAAGCCAAGTACACGTTGTTGGAAAGAACTTGATGCACTCTAACTTGGGTTTCTCAGAAGCTCCGGCATTACTTGTTGGCTTATACCACCTACCCCATCACTAGGCTGGATCCTTTGAAGTATATATTCCAAAAGGCAATGCCCACCGGGAGATTAGCAAAGTGGCAAATTTTGCTCACCGAGTTCGACATAGTCTACGTCAGCTGCACGGCGATGAAAGCTCAAGCCTTGGTTGATCACCTGGCGAAAAATCCTGTCGATGACGAATATCAACACTTGAGCACTTACTTCCCGGACGAGGAAGTAAACTCAGTTGAGGTAATTCCCGAAGAAACCAACACTTGGAAAATGTTCTTTGATGGAGCTGTAAATGAAAAAGGTGTGGGTATTGGGGCAATCTTGATTTCGCCCACAGGACAACACTATCCGGCCACCGCCCGTCTTCGGTTCTTTTGTTCAAACAACACTACTGAATATGAAGCCTGCATAATGGGCATGAATATGGAAATCGACATGGATGTAGAGGACCTGTTGATCATGGGAGATTCTGACTAAATCATCAAACAAGCTCAGCGAGAATGGGAAACTCGGGATGTTGAACTCCTTCCATATAGACAACATGTGGAGGATCTTACAAGCGGTTCAAAGCTGTCGAGCTCAGGTATATTCCTCGATGCCACAACGAGCTAGATGATGCACTAGGCACCTTGGCTGCAATGCTGCCATACCTGGGTAATGCCCACATTGACCCCCTGGAGATTCAAATACGAGAAAGACATGGTTATTGCAACACGGTCGAAATAGAGCCCGATGTTCAGCCATGATATCAAAAGGTTCTTGAAAACAAAAGAATATACAGAGCATGCCAACGGAGACCAAAAGAGAATCATCTGAAGGCTTGCCAACAATTTCTTCCTAAGTGGGGAAGTACTGTATAAAAGGACTCCCGATCTGAATCTATTGAGGTATGTAGACGCTAAAGAAGCCGAAAAGATTATGAACGAGGTGCATTCAGGAGTATGCGGCCCCTACATGAACGGGTACGTCCTCACAAAGAAAATCCTGTGGGTAGGATATTATTGGATGACCATGGAGAAAGATTTCTTCAGCTTCATCCGGAAATGCCATAAGTGTCAAATACATGGTGATTTGATCCATGCACCACCTTCAGAATTGCATCCCATGTCAGCACTCTGGCCGTTTGTTGCTTGGGGAATGGATGTCATTGGGCCGATCGAGCCAAGAGCCTCAAACAGACACAGATTCATTTTGGTTGCTATAGACTATTTCACAAAATGGGTCGAGGCAGTCACGTTCAAAGTTGTCACTAAGAAAGCAGTGGTGGATTTTGTGCACTCCAATATCATTTGTCGTTTTGGTATCCAAAAAACTATCATTACCGACAATGCCGCAAATCTGAACAGTAACTTGATAAGGGAGGTGTGTGAACAGTTTCAAATCACACACCGCAATTCCACCCCTTACCGGCCCAAAGCCAATGGCGCCGTTGAAGTAGCAAACAAAAACATCAAGAAAATCCTCAGGAAAATGATTCATACTTCAAGGCAATGGCACGGGAAATTTCCTTTCGCATTATTGGGATATCGCACGACCGTGCGCACATCGGTTGGAGCTACACCTTATCTACTAGTTTATGGCACTAAAGCAGTAATACCCGCAAAAGTTGAAATTCCCTCCCTTCAGATCATTGTCGAAGCAGAAATCGAAGATGATGAATTGGTCAAAACCCGGCTGGAACAGTTAACTCTGATTGATGAGAAAAGAATGGCCGTAGTTTGCTACGGGCAGTTGTACCAATAAAGAATGGCCTGCGCCTATAATAAGAAAGTGCGGCCTAGAAACTTCGAAGTGGGACAACTCGCCCTGAGACGTATCCTCCCAAACCATGAAAAGGAGAAAGGAAAATTCGCCCCGAATTGAAAAGGTCCATACAACATAAGGAAACTACTACCAAAAGAAGCATTGTACTTGGGAGACATCGAAGGAAATGATCCCGAAATAGCTGTCAATGCAGATGCAGTCAAAAGGTACTATGTTTGACCTTTTCCTGATGTGGGTGCTCCCGATCGAAATGACGAAGGCTTTCATTCACGCTACCCCAAACACTATCCAACTTTGTAAACCCTTTGAGCTGGTTACTTTTCTTTGATTACCCTCTTTGGAACCTGAAAGTGTTGTTGAAAAAAAAAAGAAAAAGAAAAATGAATGATAATGAAAAACAAAAAGAGAAAAAAAAGAAAAAGAAAAATCAACCAAAACAAAATGTTTCCCTGAACTATGTTCGACTTGATTCCAAAAGGATACGTAGGCAGCCTCTCCTGGGGTTCAGTCACATCAAAATAAAATTCCACATTTCCCCAAGAGTTTAAGCTGGGGCAAATGTTGTGATATGTTTGGCGATGGCTTCGCCTAAAAGGTTCCAAGGTTGTAATTCAATACAAATTCTTTTCACCAAAATCCTGTTCAGGTCCTTCTGATCAATCGGCAAAAATGTCTAAAGGTGGAGGATACAATGTTGGATCTGGTGCAAGCAGATAAGAGAAATTAAAATGAGAGAGTCTTATCGGTGAAAACCCACACGGGCACCGTAAGGCGACGGTAAGAAGAGAAATTAAAATGAGAGAGTCTTGTTATGTGAAAAATCACAAAGAGCACTACAAAGCGATGGTGAGAAGAGAATGAGAGAGGTTAGTTGATGACAAACCGCAAAGGGCGCCACTAATCGAAAAGGTTAATGGATCACTGACATGGACACAGTCCGGGCAAGGTTCCTCAATCTCGAGGTGTTAGTTGTGATGAATTTCTGAGAGTCGGATGGTTTACATGGACTAGCCATCCAGTCCAAAAGGCATTTCATGTTCATTGAAGTCTGCATGCACTCCAGATAAGTCCTTCCTTCCTTTCCCCGAAAGGGATATCTCTCGTTTAAATTCATTGTCCATTCTGTCATTTATTTTCTTTTAACTCCCTTTTGGTCTAACTCTGTTTCCAAAACTAAGGCAAATAAAGAATGGCAAGACTTATTTACAGGGTTCTCATTTGACACAGGCTAATATGCAAAAGGTGCCCGGCCTCATCAGGGGCATTGAGTCAATCTCGATTGGCCGTAGCGGCCGATGCTTCAAACTCAAAACCCTTGAATGAAAAAAGAATCAAATTAAAGTGCCTATAAAGGCGAATGAAGTTGAAAAGTTGGGTCCCACGTGGCTAACCATCTCGGCAAGGTTTGAAAAGCCTAAATACTCCAAATGCCCTAAGGCTAAAGTTGGAGGAAAAGTCAGAAATGAAAGGCCAATAGAGGCGAAGTAAAGTTGGAAAGGTTAAATCCCACACGACTAACCATTGCAGCAGAATTTGAGGGGCCGAAAATTCCCTCCGATACTCTAGAAATCCAAAAGAAAAATCAAGTGAAAGGCCTGCAAAGGAAAAATAAAGTCAAATGTTGGGTCCCACGTGACCAATCACCATGATAAAGTCTGGAAAAGCCAGGGTCCCTGGGTTTATAAATGAGACCCAATCCCCAGCAAGCAAGCAAGCAGTTGAGATCTTCATCAAAAGAGCCCAGATCAAGCAGTTGAAATAATCAAGGCCGCAAAACCAACAACCGTTTCAAACTAACAAATTGTTCTTTGCTGAATAAGAAACAGGTGAAACTCAAAAGCAAACCGTGCAAAAAGCAGGTGCAACCAAATGAAATTGCGCAAGGGCTAAAAGGAGCCTTTGCAGCATTGACTCCAAAAATGGAAGTTTCCTCCACACAAAAAAAAAAATTCCTTTCCCGCATGCATATAATAAGAAAAAAAGAGAAAAGAAAAAGAAGAAATGAAGTTGAAAATGATTCGAACCTAAGCATAGGGTCCCTAATCCCTAGCTAAACCTTTTCCAACCAAAGGATATTTCATTCCTTAGTTGAGGCCAACATAGGGTCCCATTCCCTCGAAGACACCAGCATAACCTGGTGATATTTTTTTCTAACTAAAGCATAACCTGTTGATCATTCCCAGACACTGGCATAACCCGGTGATCTCTTTTTCAGGCAACAGCATAACCTGTTGACCTTTTTCAGACACTAGCATAACCTGTTGATCATTTTCAGACACTGGCATAACCTTGTGATCTCTTTTTCAAGCAGTAGCATAACCCGTTGACCTTTTTCAGACACCAGCATAACCCGGTGATCTTTTTTTCTGACAACTGCATAACCTGTTGATCATTTCTAGACACTGGCATAACCTAGTGATCTCTTTTTTAGGCGACAACATAACCTGTTGACCTTCCCAGACACCAGCATAACCTGGTGATCTTTTTCCTGACAACAACATAACCTGTTGATCATTTCTAGACACTGGCATAACCTAGTGATCTCTTTTTTAGGCGACAACATAACCTGTTGACCTTCCCAGACACCAGCATAACCTGGTGATCTTTTTCCTGACAACAACATAACCTGTTGATCATTTCTATACACTGGCATAACCCAGTGATCTCTTTTCCCTGGCAACAGCATAACCTGTTGACCTCTCCAGACACCGACATAACCTGGTGATCTTTTCCTGACAACGGCATAACCCGTTGATCACTTCTTTGACACTGGAATAACCCAGTGATCTCTTTCCCTGCCAACAACATAACATGTTGACCTCTCCAGACACCGGCATAACCTGGTGATCTTTTCCTGACAACGGCATAACCCGTTGATCACTTCTTTGACACTAGCATAACCCAATGATCTCTTTTTCAGGAAACAACATAGCCTGTTGATCTTCCAGACACCAGCAAAACCTGGTGATCTCTTTTCTTAACAACGGCATAACCCGTTGATCCTTCCCCCAGACACCGGCATAACCCGGTGATCTTTTCTTGATGACATCATAACCTGTCGATCTTTTCCAACATAGGGTCTCCAATCCCTAGTTGATTTTACTTTTTAGGCATAGGATATCCACTCCCTAGTCTAAAATAACTACGGGTACACCATTCTCGGCCTTTCATTGCTTTCAATAAAGAAGAAGCATATATTTCGTTACAATAACTCACGAAATTTTCCTAGTGAATACTGGGGTAGAAAATTTCGTTCGTTTGTTTTGATTTTGCGCAAGACAATGGACTCAAGACGACCAAAAGAAGAAGTTTTGATCCAGAATAAAGAAAAGAAGAAAAAGAGAAGACCAAACCCAAAGTACAGAAGCGGAAAAGATGTGCACCGCTCAAAACAAGATTGAAGTCACAAAGGGTGCATGTCCCTTCTTGACCTGAAAATGCTGAAGAAGATCGAACCAGCGCCTACAACTAACAAGCATTAAGGTCCAGATCAAGTCTATATAAAAGCAGCCAAAACTCAAGATCAGGCTTGAGTAGACTAATAGATAGGACTCTTGTAACTCATAGTTGATAGGTTTAGCTTAGTCTTTTTCATTTTTGTTACTTTGGTGTAATAAGGAGCTCAACCGCAGTAACAACAGCAACCGCAGTGAAACCACAGTTACCTAGTAGTCCCAGCTACCAAAACTTCCAGAACTACACTGACCTGATTCCTTTATATCCAAGGATATGTAGGCAACCTTTGAAGCAGGGTTCAGTCAAACTTTTCAAAAACGCTTCACATGGAGTATGCGAATGGATAATATCGTTCATGACTACTCACTTTGTCATTGCCCGAAAACTCTTCGTGTTTTCGAGCAAAGAGGGGCAACTGTGAGCACGTGATTTTTCACCCACCATATATTCCTGCAAAATTGAATAAAATAAATTAATTTTATAAATTTTATTGAATTTTAGTGTTAATTGTGAATTGTTTTGGCATTGCATATTCATAATTCGTCTTTTACAATTATTAAAAATTGTATAATTAGGCGCATCACTATTATCAAGGAGTTATAAATTTATTATTTATAATTAATTGAATTAAATAACGAACGAATAATGATTATTTGATGTAATGTAGTTTTGATAACTAATTGCTAAAATTAATCATTTTTATCTAACAAATTATGGATTTAATTAGGAGTATTAAATTAATTATTTTACTCTTAATTAATTCATTAATTAGTTCATAATTAGACAAAAACAAGTCAAATTAGTTATTACATTTTTTAAAAGGTAATTAGAATTAGTTTAATTAAATTAATTAACTAAGCTAAAGTATTAAGATTGGACTTGGGCTAGCCTGCCCAGGCCCAAGTCAGTCTCTATAACCCAACACAACCCCTCAGCCCAACTAACCAAACTCGGCCTACCCCAGCTTTAAACTAAAACGGCGCCGTTACAGCCTCCTTTCACCTCAGCCATTGGATCACTTTGATCCAACGGTCCGGAACTAACCCTTGATAAAGTATAAAACTGTTCCTAAACCCCCTACCCCTAAGTACTCAATACCCTACATCCCCCCAAAACCCGTCTCTCTCCTCACCCGCTCTAACCTCGTCGTCCGCCGGCTGGAAATCGCCCACCGGCGGCGGAGCTCCACCAAATCATCTCAAATTTCTACCAGGCAACCTCACTCTCAACCACATCCTACCATTAGTTTCCCCAAAACCCCCACCAAAATCCCACAATTTTAGATCTAAGAATCAGAACCCTAAGAAACCCAACTCCGGTCGATTTAGAGATAACCAATGACTCAAACCTACATGAGTCAATAGCTCTTGATGAGAGCTATTGATTCATGTGGGTTTGGACACGGAGTCCGGCCAAAATCCGGCGAGCCACTGGAATCCGGCCAAACTTGTTCTAACCTACTGGTACCCCCCTTTCCTTCTATTTTCTTTGATTATTTTATGATAAAATCAGTTATTCGATTTAGTGTTTAGGTTGTCTTATGTGTTACTGTTTCTTTGTGTTTTAGATTCTTAATTCGGCCTAAAACGTAATTACTTCCATGTATGTCTTTAATTGTTTTAATTATATGTACGACTTTCCAGACTAGTAGCCTTTTGATGTGTAGGTTGATTAGTTCATATTTCATCATTTTTTTTGGACTTGTTTGATGCCGAGATCATGAAATTAGTCTGTGTTAAAACCATGTATTAAAATCAATATTTTGGCTCACTTAAGAACTCCTGAACCTTGGCCATTTTTTTTTTTGAAGTAACAATTTAAGGCAGAGCATTAATTAAGACTGTTTGGTTTATGTTTCTTCTGTTGTCGTTTTCTTTATTAATTAGAGGTTGCTTGGAATCAACTATAGGTTTAGTGATAATCTTAGTTTTCAGATCTTCCAATTTTTTACCCTTCGGTTAGACTTTACATATAATTGCCCGTTAGCCGTAAACATGCAGGTTAACTATTTGTTTGAGATTGGTGACTGCTTCAATTGATTCATCATGGGTTATTAAATATGTATGAATGAGTTAATTAGGATTCTGATTTTGGAAAGTAACTATACATGACTAGTTAAGCTTAAGCTTAGGTTGAAACCACAAACTAAGTCATAATAGATACACTAATTACACCTAATGAAATCATTTGTATTAGCTAACCTAAGTCTTTAAAAATAAATTCACTTAAGGTTTAGTTAATTATCTTGTCTAAGACTATTAAACTTACCTTTAAGGAAGCTTAATCTTCCAACTTCTTTAGTAAGATAATCAATCAATTAGGATAAAATTAGTTAACACTTAATAAATAACCCAACACATAATCCTTAAATACTAAATAGATAATTCTAAGGGTACTAAGGGGGTAGTTTAGGAAGTTCAATTGAAGAACCTTGGATGTAACAACCCAAGAACCTTCTAGATTAAAAGAAATATCAGAAATAAAATATTTTAGGGTTAAAAGGGTAGTTTTAAGGGCTGGAATGTTCTGGAAGGTACAGCTGTCCCAAAAGGATAGGGTTGACAGTTGTACCTGTACCTTTTTCAGCTCATTTAGGATAAGGAATATGCTGAGAATATCCTATCCTAAAAACCCTTATAAATGGCTGCCCTATGCTCTGATTTGAAGAGAGATTTTTTGAGAGAATTATACCCACTTTTTACCACTGAAAAATACACTTCTTAACTACTGAAGAATCTGAAAATTAGACAACAGAATTTTCTACAAATTTTCTCACAAAAGTTCTTCTGGAATACTGTTTTCCTTGCTTTCAAAAAATATAAAGTATTAAAAAGTACACTGAAACCATGAGTACACAAACATTTTAGAAGATCTCGTTTTCTCTTGCTGATTTCTCTTCAAATTCTGAGTTGGTCAGGATCTATTCTGGGGGATTCTGTTTGAGTTGTTGCTGTTTTTTGCTGTTGTGTTTAAGCTTCAAACAACCTTTTGGTATCTTGAACTTTATTTGGTCAAGGTTGTATTCTCTGTGGTTTTTCATTATATTTTGAGGTATGTATCATCTTATCCTAAATGAAAATTTCAGATTTGGAACCTCTGTTTCATGTTGTTGCGTAAATCTGCTGACTTTCTTTCTTGTTTGAGCTCCTTTGTTTGAATTTGTATGTAAATCTGAGGTTAGGATGTGTGGATGTTTGATGAAATCTGTTTAAGTATTTTCAAGCATAGGTTATATGACAAAAAGACTAAGTGTTAAATCTCTAATCGGTTGGCATCATTAGAGTTGAATCGGACCTTCTTTGTAGTCAGATTCACTCTATGAAAGATGCATAAAGCTTTTGTTTTCTTCTGGTTATTTAGGAAGACACAGGCAGTTGAAGCTGGACGTTCGATTAAAAAAATAAAGGTTCTCAAGGAGCAGTTAATTTAGAAATATGTATTCCGTTTCATATTTCTTCTTTACTGCCTTTGTGCAGTTTTTCTATTCAAAATCTGTATTTTGTCAAACAAGGTGAATTCATTCTCTGGAAATCAATGTAAATAAAACTGGACTGGACTCTATAAAAATGTATATTCAGTTGTATTTATTTTTCTGCTTTTCTTTTTGTCTTCTCTTAAAAATCTAAAAAAATTCGAGTTTTTTCAAAATTAGGGAAAAAGTCGTTTAACTTGGGCCAGGTATGCCCAGCCATTTGTAAATGGTCCAGACTCGTGAATGTAGCCCAGTTAGGCTCAATGGAGCCTGAACTTCAGGCCATTAGACTTCAGGTGGCGAGCTCAATAGTCACGTTAGAGTGATTTAAGGTCAATTACTTTTAGTTGTATAGTAAGTATTTTATTTTACCAAAATTGCACACTACTGAACATAGATGACTTCGGAATCAAAATCAAAGGATGGAGTTTGAATCTGAAAATTTATAAGACTGTTTTCATTCCAAATAAAATAGCAAAGCCTAGTATTTACGTACTCCAGTTTTTTGTTTCTGATTGAAATCCTTTTCCTAAAATGATCAAATGGCGTTAACTAAAAAAATATATTGTCATGTTCGGTTTTCAAATAACCGCTGGTAGCAAGTTTTTTTTCCAGGATAGTTTCTCTTTTTAGGTTCTTTAATCGCATACGAATACCCTTAATGATTAAGTGGGTCAAGTGGTAGTGGAACTATACTTGCTTTTATGTGATATTATCTATTGATTATATGAATCGAAGTGTGTTAGCATGTATCTCTCTCAAATGTTTTATTTGCCTTATTCTAATTCGAACCATGTGTCTCTTTTATCAAAACTAGCCATAATTAGGATTGGCCAAAGGGTAAATAATAAATTGGGCTAAAACATGGCCATAGCCCAAACATTTATCTTTTAGGATAGGGAACTTAGTCGTGGATAACCTTCTATATATCTTATAGGTTAAAGACAAACCTTTTTTAGATTAGAATTGTCCAAACTCGAAATAATCGAATATCGCTTCAAATAAGCATTCTTAACCGTCATTTAATCTACACTCAGGTGTGGCAACTCGTGCCCCCGACTCTAACTTCAAACAATAATAAAATCACATGTTGCAATCGCGGGTGCATTTCATGTGACGCGGTTGCGATGTGTCTAAAAATGACAAGTGCACGCCATCGTGACTTGTTCCAAGATAAATCCATAAATATCAAAAGTGGTTTATATACATATCCTGTAAGCTAAAAATACCTCTTTTAGATAAAAATTCCAAAACTTAGAGAATAATTGCGTATCGCCTCAAATAGGCATTTTTAATCTTCATGACCATAGTCATGACTATATAATCTACACTCGGGTGTGGCAACTCATGTCCCCGACTCTAACTCAAGACAATAATAAAAATTACATGTTGTAACTGCGGGTGCATTTCATGTGGCATAGTTACAATGTGTCCAAAAACAAACAAGTGCACGTCATCGTGACTTGTTTCAAGATAAATCCATAAATATTAAAAGCGGTTAAAAGTTAAAATGCTAAATGCACAATAGGCTAAAATACGTGAATAATCAGATAACTTAGGCCAAATATTAATAGTTAAGCGACCGTGCTAGAACCACGGAACTCGAGAATGACTAACACCTTCTCCCGAGTTAACAAAATTCCTTACTCTGATTTCTGGTCGCAGACAACTTAAAACAGAGTCTAAACTTCCTCGGTTTGGGATTTCAATAAACAGTGTCCCAGAACCTCGTCAAAATCCGAGTGGCGACTCTGAAAACTAAAATAAATCCCAAATACGAATTATGTCACTTAAAGTGGAAAAACTCCCTTATTACTCTTTTATTATCACGGGGGTGAAAAAGGAGGTGTGACAAGCTTAAGATAGGAATCTAATCTCCCCTGTAAGTCTTATTCTCAAGATTAGTAATCCTTACACTGTAATATGTGAATCTGAAGCATGTAAGGAGGGATTGATCCCGCCATTGAGTCCGAAGGACATTGCCCAAAGGCTTGTTAAAAGAATGTATTGAGCCCTGGAAGGATTAGTATAACATGTCGCTAAGGGGAGTGCCCGTGTCCCTATTAATGTCACTGCACCACCAAATCCTATAGTATATCGGTATGGTACCAACGTATGTTAGGGATGTGGATTCGAGGGGCATCGATTAAGTCGTCGCCCTATCAACTTAAAGTCATTGAGTCAGTCACTCCTTGGTGCATCCTCTTGGGCAAACCCCAGATTCTACTCACTATGTATGTACGTCCATAGTAGGGAGAGTTCTCATAATCATGGTCTTGACAAGACATTGAATCACAAAACATTGCATGTATCTACTCTTTGAACGAGATCCGCTATTTCGTGAGTCCATTCCACCACAAATTCTCTTATTTGCAATCTCTTATGACGTTGAGATCTGTAATCATGTCCTTGAATTGAGTTGCAACTATGGAATTACTACTCACTCATGCCTTCCTAGACTCTCAACAAGGGACTATGCCCGAAGAATTTCTTATCGAATGAGTAGATGAACAATTATCATATTTTCGCACAAAATAAAAAGATATCTTTTCTCGACCCTTTTTTCTTCTCTATTCAAAAGCCTAGGCCATTTTTTCTTCGAGTTTCTGCTTCAATCTGAATGTTGACATAGTATCATAGTGAAGATATTGCTTTGTTTCATCATCATCTCTAGTATGGTAGTGCCCTCGCTCTATCTTTATTGAGGCTTTCATTTTGGCCTAGTGGTCGGAATCAGCAAGATTTTTAATTGTTTGGCGAGAATCTCCCTCTTCCCCGATAGGTTATTTTCTGGATTTGGTCTGCTAAATTACTTTTAACATTATTAAATCTCCATCGAAGCTAGGGTCCGTCGAGCCTCCATTTAGAGGGATCATGCTACTTATTCTTGTTGCTCATCTTATTTTTGAAGGTTGTTCTTCTTCTGGTTGTAAGGAAGATGGGAATTTTCGCTCCTCTTTTGGTTTGCATAATACTTGTTTGAGTGTCGCTATATGTTAATTGCTCTATGTTGCTATGAATCCAACTGATTCTGATGTTTGTAGTGGCTCCACTAGCTGTGAAGCTATTGAGTTTACTCCTAGAACCTCAAGTTCACTTTTTGTTAGCTCCTCTGACCTACCCACCCTTCCCCTAGTTTATGACCCATTTCTTAGTTCCAATTTCGAGGGGTGAAGGAAGAGCATAAATGTGTGCCTTGGTATCTAGAAATACAATTTCTTCTATTAATGGTAATCCACCCAAATCCTTTACCAATTCCGCTGAATCCAGAAAAT
This sequence comes from Nicotiana undulata, assembly GCA_005239495.1. Taxonomy (NCBI): domain Eukaryota; kingdom Viridiplantae; phylum Streptophyta; class Magnoliopsida; order Solanales; family Solanaceae; genus Nicotiana; species Nicotiana undulata. Next base: position 38,867 of record ML273219.1, read on the forward strand.
GGGGTAGATGTAACAATACCTGTATTTTCTGGTTAACTAGTTTTCGGTCCTCTGATATTACTGGGGTTTTTAGTATTCTGACATACCTAAAGAAGAATATAGAATTACAGGTGGAAAGACAAGTCAATCCATCCTCTTACTTTAACTACGAATCTGCTTCATTCACTATCAGCTATATTATCCCTTCTCAATCCTACCCCCCCTTAGAAGCTCTATCCTTAAAGGTTTAACTCTGAACCAAAAAGAGTAGCTCTAATTTGAAAATACTTCAAGATATCTGGTCATTGGATCAATAAATTCCACAAATTACATGGGTTCCCACTTCACTTCAAGTTCATCAAGGGTTGATAGCATGCCGCAATTGCTGAGATTGAATGACCTCCTTTTAGATAATGGATTATCTACGCATGTGCTAGTCCAACGATCCGCTTATCAGTCTGACTCTCACCTTTTAGTTTTGGGTTAACCAAGGAGCAATACACCTAGTAACACATTCATATGTCAAATCCTTTCTCTCAGTTAAGTCTTATTGCATCTCCCAACTTGGCTGGTAATAGCTGGTGTTGTAGAAGGGTGTTGTGGTGTTTCATTGTGAAGTGGAGTTGCTAGCCATAGTTGGATTTTTGTATTCTGGAAGCTATACATCACGTGACTGCATACAGAGATCTCCTTTCTAAAAATTTAGCTTCTTGTAATCCCTTATATTAACCCCCTTCCTGGTGGTTACAATGTAAAGGTCACTGCTATAAGCTCTCTCACTCTCTTTTCATTTGCCTTGCATCATGTGTTGTTTACCCGTAATCTTCAATGCGATATTATCTCAGTTTCTCAACTAGTTATCCAACTATATGATTTGATTTAATTAACCTCACTTTTATGTACTCTACAAGCCCCCTGAGAGTGGGAAAATTTCCCTTTTACTACATACTTCTAATGTCTTCAACTCTGTTTAAGCTTGTTGATTCCAATTGGTGCTCTTAGTTGTGATGCCTTACTATCTATTTTCATCTGGTAACTCCTCTTGTGAATCTAATTTTTGCCTTATGGCATCTCAGAGGAAGTCTCATGGCATCAAGGATCGGGGTATGTTCCTTTTGTTAGAATAAAAAGATATTGCTCGTACTCCTTGCGAGATTTTCTCCTAAACAATCATCTACCTGCTCTGCTTGTCCATGTGACTAGATAACTCAGGCTACTCTTCTCCGGTAAGTGCATTAAGACTTCTCACCCTTTCAAACTTATTCATATGGACACCTTGAGGCCTTATTCTACACCTACTCATAATGGTTTTAAGTACTTTCTCGCCATTGTTGACGATTTTCTAGGGCTACGAGGTCTTGTCTCATGGGTTCCAAAAGAAATGATTTTTCCTTAAGTTCAAGCTTAAATTTCCATGATTACAAACCAAAGCGTGTCCCGTTTTCAAAAGTCTTTAATGGGTCAGATTTGATGAGGTTATGTGGCTTTCGGCTCACTCGGCTTCTAGGATTATTGACAACTTCATTGTCATGTGCGGGGAATTTTGTTGCCCCTGGCATTCCACCTCCTTAGGGAGGGTAGGAGTTTTAACTGTCTTTCTTCCCAGAGCGTTATGTCAACCACTGGAACCCTTCTAACCAATGCATGATTTCACCCCTATGGTAGGATGTCCTAGCTATGTGGTTTCACCTGTAAGAGGGTGGAGATTAGACGCTTCCAGATTTTTGCACATACCATAAGCTCATTGATTAGGAAGACACGTTTTCATACCTCCAATTATCCTTACAGTGTCAGTTTTCGAGAAGGGTTAAATTGTTCGAATTATGATAATCTCATATGAGGATGACTTCTTTTCCATCCTCATGCGCTTGGGGCGTAGAGTCCTTGTGCCGCTTATTGTTAGGAGTGAAATCAAATCCCATGTATTTCTTTTGTGGCCTCGATCACACCCATGTTGCAAGAGTCTTACCATTTAAGCTGAACTACCTACCTTACACTCAGGGACACAACCGGTGTATCATACTTGACCACTCCTTTTAAATCTCAACATCACGTACATGGTATCCACTTCATCTAACAATACTAGTTACCACTATGCTTCATTTATCTTATAATTGATGTCGTCGCCGGGATTAAACCATGTCAGCATTGTTAGTAGAAATCCTCGTGTCTCTTAGCATATAACCTCATGAAATACTCTGCCAGCAAATTAATGGATTCTTGAGTAATTCCAGTCCAATCTTGAACTCTGTTATTCCTCATTGTATTAGATCTAGTTGGTATTGAAGGTTCAAACATGTCAAAGAGTAAGCATCACCATGTGATCACATATATTCGATAGGTAATTTTATAGCCAATTTATGATAACACATCTTAGAGTAATCGTTGAAGGTCATCACATGTTTAGTTTGGGGTGTTCGCGTAGAGATTTAGAATTTAGGAGGGTGAGCAGGTTGTTCTCAATATTTTCCCCTAAAAGATGTTATGTGAATTGATAATGAGGGGTACATAAGTACATTTCCCATTGGGCTGCACTAGGAGTATGATGTTTTCCCGTAGCTGTTTCTCATGTATTTTCTGTTTTCATATGGCTATGTCTAAGAAGGTAGTTGGAGATCCTTTGTGTATCATCCCGGTGGAAATTATTGAAGGTGAAGTTAATGGATAGTTAGCTTAGGCGAGTTATCTAGCTGCCATCTTTTTTAGATAAGTTTGGGGGTTGGAATTATTTCCGTGAATGTGCTATGGCAAAGCCTGTAAGTCGAGGAGGACACCTTGAAGGCCGAATGTGTCGTGAAAAGAAAAAAATTCCGCTTGATTGTATAACAATTAGTTTTGATTGAAAGGTATCTTATAGCTGTTATGATTTAAAAATGTGTAGTCCATGTTCAGGTATCATTATGATAATGTAGTGCTTGTAATGCTGAGATTAGTGTTATGTCTATATACATTTTGGTGCTTTGTTGAGTTGTGGATGAGTTGTTAGGATGGTTTTGGTGGTTCTCTGGCAGGTAGATAGGCCTAGTTACAAAGGAGATGCTGCCGAATTTTCTGAAAAATTTGGGAGTTAATTAAATTTAGGGACTTGAGGTAGGTTGGAAAAGAGATATGTGATGTTAGGTGTTTGGGGCGGGCTCTACTTCTCATTCGAGGACGAATGATCCTAAGCGGGGGAGAATGTAAGGCACCAGAAAATTTTGCTAATTAATTTAAGGTTTTGTGATGTCAAGGTAGGCAATACATTGTACTTCCGGAGTTTCGAGTTGAACGATGCGCTGGGGAGTTGAAATTTTTCGTCGCAGGTAGACCAGGCTTTAGGCAGATAAGGCCAGGCTAAAGCCAGGCCAGACCAGGCTTTAGGCAGATAAGGCTAGGCTAAAGCCAGGCCAGACCGTACCAGGCTTTAGGCAGATAAGGCCAGGCTAAAGCCAAGCCAGACCAGGTGACGCCAGGTCTATGGCCCGGTCCGAAATGTTGGACTATCCATTTTCTATCATTATAACCCGACCCCAGACCCATATAAAACCCACTTCTCATCATTTTAAGCTTATTGTTATGATAATTTAGAGTGAGAAAAGAGAGGGTTCTAGAGAGAAGGTCCCAATTCCATCAAATTGATCCTCCATCACCACTCAAAGCTTGGAACTAATCAAATAGGACACCAATTTATTCACTCTAAGAGGTACGTTTCTACCACGCCACCTTTTAAAATTCCATTATTATCTAAAAAGGGCCATTAGTAAGGTAGTCCATGAAGATAAGGAAAGGGACCTTGCATGCATGAGGTTCTAGACTATGTGTGGGATAATAAAAGCAATGATAGAAAGAAATGGGGGATGGGACCTTAGACTACTAATAATTCTAGATGTAATGCTCAAATGAGCTGGGACTATGATCTAATTCCTAATTACAATTTGATTGTGATATGTTGTCAAATAGATTGAAAGAGCTAAAGGATTCCGGAAATTGTCATAGGAATTAGAGATAAGACCAAGTCGAGGTATGTATGGCTAACTCTAATCTTCATAGAATGAACTCGTTGGTGATCAAATATACGGTATGAGTCCCCTTGTTTGATTCTCTAAAGAATTGATGGGTTCTATGTGTTAAGTTGGGAAACTCTTTCTTCCATATTGTTCTAAGTTACTACCATGTCACTATGCTATTTGAAAGTATGAATTGTGATTATCATGCTCTTCTTTGATTATGTGTGTGAATCCTTATATGTGTTGATTCTCTAAATAATTGACTGGTTCTATGTGTTAAGTTGGGAAACTTGTGCTTCCATATTGCTCTATGTTACTACCATGTCACTATGCTATTTGAAAGTATGAATTGTGGTTATAATGCTCTTTCTTTTATTATGTGTACGAATCCTTATATGTGTTGGTTCTAGTTGATATGAAAGACGAGTATATGAAAAGGTTAAAGAGAGGAATGTAACGTGAATGGTTAAATATGCCCAAGTGCCAAGAACCGTATAACCCCATTTGCGGCCGCACTCAAAAATCTGCGGACCGCACTACCCCTACCCTGCATAATGTTTTGTTCTGCAAGTGTCTGCTATTCTATACTTGAACTATAATTGACTTTTGCTGCTGTTCTGTATAGAATATGATTAGATCAAGAGGCCGTGGTGACACATCTAAAGGGAGAGGTGAGCCTTCCAGAGGTAGAGCCAAAAGCTCATTACCCCTCGGCCCCCAAAGAGTGATAGAAAAGTAGCCCATATCAGGCTGAGGTAGATATCCAGAACCCACTGAATCAAGCTCATATTCTCGTCTAGGGAAGCATCATAGGGTAACTCATTGCAAGGACAATAGGCTATACAATCACAGCCACAGCTTCCTCAGGACAGATACCAACTGAAAAATGAGCCCAGCTTTTCTGAGAGTACTTCTGAAGGGTCGGAAGGAGATAGTCAGGCTTAGGAGCCTTTATCTACACATGCCCCCGCAACACTAACTACTATAGTAAATGTAGATGACATCCCGGATGATGGTCGGGGGGGGGGGGGGGGGGGATACCAAAGTTGCAGGCCTTGAGGGGTTGAAGAAGA
>ML273219.1:43971-67626 GCA_005239495.1 Nicotiana undulata
GGGGGGGGGGGGGGGGGTGGTGATACCAAAGTTGCAGGCCTTGAGAGGTTGAAGAAGAAGGAAGTTTGGGAAGATAGGTTTGTGAGCCTGACTGCATTCAACAGGTTCCGAGAGTGGCGACCGTCGAGATCGCTCACTATTGAGCGTCAATTTTTATTGAAAGATCTGGATAGATACAACCCGAATGTGTCAAGACAATTTCGGGAGAGAAAAGGGTGGACATGGTTCACTCAAAGTGTGGTGGATGCCAAAGAGCACTTGGTCCGGGAATTTTACGCCAACGCATATCAAGAAAGGGACCAAGGTGAAGAAAGTGAGGAACTTAAAAGTGAGATTCGACCAGAGTACCCTGAATGCATATTTGAGGTTGAAGATGTAGAGCCGGTGCAATATCTGGAGAAATTCGCATTGGGTGATGCAGCTCACCCATGGCTAGATAAGATCTTGGCCGCTCCAAGACCACCATTACCATGGATCACTGTAAGGCCCCGAAAAATTTTGCTAAGTAATTTAAGGTAATGTGATGTCATGGTAGGTAATACATTGTACTTCCGGAGTTTCGGGTTGAACGATGCGCTGGGGAGTTGAAATTTTTCGTCGCAACTAGACTAGGCTTTAGGAAGATAAAGCCAGGCCAGATCAGGCTTTAGGCAGATAAGGCCAGGCTAAAGCCAGGCCAGACCAGGCGTTAGCCAGGCGACGCCAGGTCTGTGGCCTGGTCCGAAATGTTGGACTATCCATTTTCTATCTTTATAACCCGACCCAGACCCATATCAAATAAATTTCTCATCATTTTAAGCTTATTTTTCTGATAATTTAGAGTGAGAAAAGAGAGGGTTCTAGAGAGAAGTTCCCAATTCCATCAAATTGATCCTCCATCACCACTTAAAGCTTGGAACTAATCAAATAGGACACCAATTTCTTCACTCTAAGAGGTAAGTTTCTACAACACCACCTTTTAAAATTCCATGATTAGCTAAAAACGGCCATTAGTAAGGTAGTCCATGAAGATAAGGAAAGGGACCTTGCATGTATGAGGTTCTAGACTATGTGTGGGAAAATAAAAGCAATGATAGAAAGAAATGGGGGACGAGACCTTAGACTACTCATACTTTTAGATGTAATGCTCAAATGAGATGGGACTATGATCCAATTCCTAATTACAATTTGATTGTGCTATGTTGTCAAATAGATTGAAAGAGCTAAAGGATTCTGAAAATTGTCATAGGAATTAGGGATAAGACCAAGTCTAGGTATGTATGGCTAACTCTAATATTCATATAATGAACTCGTTGGTGCTCAAATATACGGTATGAGTCCCCTTGTTTGATTCTCAAAAGAATTTATGGGTTCAATATGTTAAGTTGGGAAACTCTTTCTTCCATATTGTTCTAAGTTACTACCATGTCACTATGCTATTTGAAAGTATGAATTGTGATTATCATGCTCTTCTTTGATTATGTGTGTGAATCCTTATATGTTTTGATTCTCTAAAGAATTGACGGGTTCTATGTGTTAAGTTGGGAAACTTGTGCTTCCATATTGCTCTATGTTACTACCATGTCACTATGCTATTTGAAAGTATGAATTGTGGTTATCATGATCTTTCTTTTATTATGTGTATGAATCCTTATATGCTGGTTCTAGTTGATATGAAAGACGAGTATATGAAACGGTTAAAGAGAGGAATGTAACGTGAATGGTTAAATATGCCCAAGTGCCAAGAACCGTATAATAAGTGATGGAAAGAGATGTGAACCGGATAATTAAATTGATGTGGTTATGTCCTAGAGTGAAATGTCTTAGCCGATTGGGCCGAGATCGGACTCCATGTTGTACACATGGTGGTAATCGCATCGAATTATGATATTGGTAATGTCTCACTGTTTCAAGTGAGATGGCTTAGCCGGTCGGGCAGAGACCAGACTCTGTGTGATAACGACACGGTGGTAATTATAAAACTATGATATTGGTAATGTCTCACTGTTTCAAGTGATATGGCTTATCCGGTCGGGCAGAGACCGGACTCCGTGTGATAACGACACGGCGGTAATTATAAAACTATGATATTAGTAATGTCTCACTGTTTCAAGTGAGATGGCTTATCCGGTCGGGCAGAGACCGGACTCCGTGTGATAACGACACGGTGGTAATTATGAAACTATGATGTTGTAATGTCTCACTCAGGATGGCTTAGTCGGTCGGGCAGAGACCGGACTCCGTGTGAAAACGACACGGTGGTATATTAAAATTGTGGCACTTGGATTTAAAAGAACTATTATCCAAAAGATGGAATAATGGAATGAGAAACCATGGTGACTCTTATTTGTGTTTCCCCTATTTTTGTGAATTGTTATTTGGTGTCTCTAATTGTATTACTACATGTTTGTTGTTTATTCTATCTAAAGTAGAGTTTTTTCATACATACTAGTACTATTCAATGGTACTAACATCCCTTTTGGCGGGGCCGCTACATCTTTTTATGGATGTAGGTGGTTCCTTAGCAGGCATGCTGATCGTAGCTAGCGGCGTTTCCTCTCTCTTTCCACAGCAATCTTGGTGAGCCCCATTCTTCCCGGGGTGAATTATTGTGCATGTTGTTCCACTCTTGTATTAGAGTTGATTACTGTATTTTGAGGTATTAGCCGGAGCCTTGTTGCCGGCATTTCCATATTTTCCACCAGTTGTATTTAGAGGCTCCGTAGATAGGTTGTGGGTGGTGTCGGGTATTGGAATTAAACTAGAAATATTAGTATTTGGCAAATATGCTTTTCTTCATATCTACAAATATTGTAATATTCTTGATATTATGGTTGAAACTCCTAATGAAAACAAGAATGGAAGTTAATGATATATTTATAAAGCGTGATTAATAGAATTTATCTCTTATATATTCATAAATTAGTTTGGGTAGAATGAAACCTAACACGCTTGCTCAGTCGGGTTTACTCGATTGAGCGCCGGTCTAACCCCTCGGTTTTGGGGGTTCCTATTAAGTGGAACACCCTCAATTTTGAAGCAAAAGGATGGCAGACCTTGTATAGTCGACTAGATCCGTGCCAAAATAAAACCAATCCCCTAATCCCGAGGGCAGTTCTAGTTGCTTCCATCATGGTCGGGTACCCGATAAATGTGGGTGCCGTGATGTCGGCTAACATGTTTCTAGTCGCCAGGCAAGGTGAAAGCTCCTACCCGTATCCTAACACTATCAATGAGTACCTTACGGATGCGGGTGTGGAGCCAAGGAATTTTGATACTAAAGTGCGGGCGAAGAAGCCCTTCTCATGGTACTCTTTGATGGGTGATGGGAACCCAAAGAAGAAGGGTCAATCATCTACTATTGTAAACCAGTCTGAAGAGCCTGCCAGGGTAGCCGCTGAGACAGTTGACATGTCGTCTACTTCCGGTGATCCTTCTGATGCTGCTGCAACTATGCCTCCACCTCCTTCCTCTGATCCTTCAGCATCAGTTCCTTCATTATCGACTTTGAAGTCGGTGCCCATGCCCACTCAACCATTATCTGTGCTGGGAGTCTCCTAGACAGTAGGGAGCCTCAACAACTGGATGCATACAGCCACAACAAAGATGATTGACATTTCAAGTGTTGTTGCAGCACAATCATTCATCCTAACACCCTAGATTCCTCTAACAATGGAGGATACATTGAAGAAGCTTTTGAAGAACAGGCAGACCATCATGGACACTCTGGTGGCACATGGAGCAGTTTTTGAGGAGCTTGGGAAGCAGGTAAAGAAGTTGATAAAATCCCAGACATCCAAGAAGGCAGTAGACAGACTAAGGAGAAAAGTGACAAAGATAGCAACCGTTGGGGGCCTTCCATTGATATGCTGATGGTCACAAATCTAACAGCACCAATAGATCCAGCATACACCTTCAGCATCAGTGGCACCAACTGACCAGTCTAGGAGCCAGACCTGGCTGCCGACACTGCTGAGGCGGTGTGACAGATGTTCACCAATCCACCTAATCCCAGAGCCGAGGATGATGTGATCCAGTTAGAGGAGGCTGAGGGTGGTGACGTTTATATGGACACAGAGATGTCCAAGACCACATAGGGAGTCCTCTTTACTCTTACCTTTCCTTATTCTTATTTTGTTAAGCATTAGGGACAATGCTTATGCTTATTCGAGGGGGTGGAGTTTATTTGATATTTGGATGATTTGATATTTGGTTTGTAATAAATGATAAATTTTTTATCTTTCCTTTTATTTATGTATATATTCTTCATATTCTTCCCTCTTTCTCGATTGATGTATATATTCTATCTTTTCCCTCTCATTATGTACATTTATTTATGTTTTTAGTAGCTTTCTTTGTAGCTTATTTAATTTGTTTCCTTATTAGTCTATATTTAATTCAGTAGCTTCTTGTTTAGCCTAATAGCTTCTTTTTATGTTTTTAGTAGTCAATAAGCCTTTAGTTTTCTTTATGCCACGGTTCTTTCCAAAGGTAGTTTTTTTGTGAACCGAGTGATTCTTCCCAACGATGGATGACGTGACAACCTTCTTAAGGGATTTAGTCCGTTTTTGGTGTTTAGTTAAGAATAGTAATAGTAATGAATAAAAGAGTCAAACATGCTTCACTTGGTACCAACACACTTAACTATGTGCTTATGGTTAAAAACAAGTTTTTCTGGAAAGAAGTAGCTCTAATTAGTGACCCTGTGACTCTTGCGTTGACTTAGGCAATCATCGAGTGGTTTAGTCGAGTCATATTGATTTTCAATCTTGAATATGGTCGTTGTGGGCCCTCGACTCCATCCTTTCTAACAATCCAGCTGCGTGAGAGGTAAGATGATTTTTTTGCAAGTCCAAGTACCCGTGCAAATGGTCTAGAACTTGCCCCGAATGTGTTTCTAGGCGAAATTTTAAGTTTTTCTGGGATTGAGAAGTGATTGTAGGCTCTCCTTGACCCGCTTGAAAATTTTCCATGACCCACCAATGTTGTTATCCCTAGTCAACCCATTTGAGCCTAAAACCTTTCTCATTTGATCACCATGTTACAAGCATTTACCCGTTTTGTCTTGACCCTCTCTTGGCAACCGAGCTTTCCTTAACACTCTTGTGAAATAATTGGATAAAAACTTACGTTTGGGGGAGAGACGAGAAGTTTGAAAAAGGTATCAAGGCACAAAAAGAGAAAAGAAATAAAGAAAAGGGAAGGCAAGAAAAAGAAAGAAGAACAAAAAGAAAAATGCAAAAAGAAAGTGAATATGTTGAAAAGTTGAAGGGATTTCAAAGAATGGTAATGATGCAAAGCATGGAGAAAACAAAGAAGGAGGAAATGAATATCATGACCAAGAAAGAGTGATGCTAAGTCTCTCTAACCCCCCCTCCCATGGGAAAGAAAATGCCTCAAAAAGTGGCAAAGCGTGAGCCGATAAGAGAAAATTGAGTGCTTAAGGAAAGATGAACCTGTTCTATCATAGTATATCCAACCTTAGTCCAAAATCTTTCATTGCATTCCTAAAAACCCTACGTGATTTCAAGCCGAGTGAGCTTACATTAGTGGTGATTTACATGAGGGGCAAGCCTATGGTACTTAAAGTCGTACTTGCGACACTCTTTTGAGAGATATGAGAGAACCTTTCACAAATCTTTGAATTTAAATGAGGTGCAAACATATGGTAGAAGATGAGGACTTTGGGATCCACAATCTACATGAAAGAGCGAGTTTCCTTGATGAATTAAGTCAACTCTTGGTGCTCAAGTGTCACATTAGAACTATTTATGCTTAAAAGTTCAATCCATTGCCTTGTAAATATTTCATAAGTGTGTGGGTAATTGTTGGTCTCAATTGATGTGTGATTGATTTTAGTTTTGATTAGTACCCTCATCAGTGCCCATATATTGCGATAGCAAGTCTGGCATTCAAATTGCTACTAATCATGTTTTCACGAGCAGACCAAGCACATAGATATTGATTAACATTTCATGATGGAGAATGTTCAACAAGGCCTTATCAACACTCATTATCTGGCTTCAGCAGAGCAACAAGTAGACTTACTCACCAAGGGTCTTGGTAGGTCTGAACATGACTACTTGGTATCCAAGCTAGGAATGAAGAACATCTTAATACTTCCTAGCTCGAAGGGAAGTGTAAATGATATGTCCATGTGATGTCACTTAGTCTAATTACCGGCTATTAAGTTAACTACAGTTAATGAACCAGTCGCTTGTAACTGTAGTTAGCTATTACTTAGCTACTTGTGTAGTTTTTCCATTAGACGGCTAGTGGTGTTAGCACGCTCTTAAAATTAAATTTGAATCTCTCCTAGCTCGATTGCTCTCCATTTCATTTCATCTCTGCTTACAACTGTCATACTCAATCAGTATTCAATTCAATACAAAAATTTAACATTTTTTTAGTATAGCATAGTAATGGGCAAGGAAAGAAGGAAAGAAGGAAGAGAAAGAAAAAGATAAGAGAAACAGAAAAGAAGAAAAGAAAAAGTATATTGCAAATAAAAAGTAGGAAAAGGTTTTCAATGAAAGAAATAATGCAAAATACAAAATTTAATATTTATCTAACCTCACGCGTTTTATAAAGACACTCTCTATGTCACTATGACGTTTTAGGGTGATCGTAGAAACATTTTTAACAAGAATAAAAGGTGTAATAAATCTTTCGGAAAATTTGGGTGAAAAATTAAAGCCTCAAGATAAATAGATAGAGGTTTTAACGTGTTAGTTCCAAAAAAAGTGAGTGCATGTTATAGAGCTGTTTGATATGGATCATACTAGTTTATTATTCTACCCTAATACAAGGGCGGATTAATAGGTTTAGTTATGTAGCACGTGAACCCATAGCCTTATTGAAAAATTAGATATTTTATTTACATAGTTTCTAAAATTAGTATAATATGTTATTGTCACCATGCTTCAAAAACGTTGAATGATGCACTTGGTAACTTGGTTGAATATTGAGTTATTGACCAAAAGGTATAGGGATCAATTTCCACTAGATACAATTTTTATGTACTAAAAATCCTAGATCCGCATCTGCCTAACACATAACTAATTTCAGACCATTTTATCCGACGGAACCTCAAGGCTATCCGATCAATACCTTACCGTTATCCACTTCAATTGGAGTTTGTCATTTTCTGTTCATATATTTTTGCCTACATGAGAAATCTGCTCAGCTATTTCTGAGCAAATGTGTTAATGTTTGGAAATCGAAGCTACCAGTTAGGTTCATTTATAAGTGCTTACTACAAAAATTGACCAATTTATAAAATATTACAAATATAAGCCAATTAGTTATTTATAGTAAAAAAGTCAAATTTTTGTTTTCTTTTGAGTGGGTGCTATTATAATAGATTAGGTATATCTTAAGGATCTTGAATCTCAGTTTTGAGATGATTTGGTAGAATTTTGAGATGGTTTGAACTGAAAATTGGAAGTAAAGGATGAACATGAAAAAAATGATATGTATATCACAATGTGTATCATATTTGTATCAAATATGTATCACATGTATATCCATGTATACATGTGTGTGAGATACATGTTTGATACATGTGTTGTGTGTGTGTGTGTATATATATATATATATATATATATATATATATATTCATCACCTTATTTGCTACCTCATCCATGAAAATTTCCTTTCTATATTGTATCTAATATTTCTAATCACGCTTTATAAAAGGAGATCTTTGCGTGTTATTCTTGGAGAAAAAGAACCTTATTTATTTAGGTTTTCAATATTTATGTGTTTGGCGAACCTTATTTATTTTGGTTTTCAATTTTTATGTGTTTGGCTAGTTTTAATAAGTATATGATTAATGATTAGAGGTTGCTAAATTGTGATTTATTTGGAACATTTATGTAAGATTTCCTTTTTGTGTCCATTAAATAGTATCACGTGAATATTATGTAAGGTGAGTTGCTGAAGAAACAAATAATTACTTGTGTCTATGGATTAGATTTAGTGTCTTCCTATTTATTTTTTGTGATATATATGTATAATGAATTTATATTTTTTTGGTCGATGTATAAACTGAAAGTTACATAACTATGGTGGAATTAACCCTCATGTTATGAAACATTAAATTATGGTGGATGTCCATAACTCCTATAATATCCACTACTATTTTTCATTATCTTCATAACTCCCATTACTCCAATACTTATGGTTGTAACTACCATACCTCTATAATCTCCCCCTTGATCTTCCTACATGATCTCAAATACTTAATGTCATGTTTATGGTATCCTTTTGTATACCTCTATGTAATCCTATTAAATAGAGGGTTTGGGCATCACATTGTACACACTTGAATACATGGAAGAAATAAGAATCTCTCATCTCTTCTCTCTATTTCTCTTAGCTTATTTTTCCTTGTTTTATATTGTTACTTTTGTATTGGTAAAAATTTAGACTAAACTTAATAACTCCAAATGGACGTGGTCGAGGATTAAGCCGACCACGACTCAATGGCGAGGAGTCATCTTAAGGAGTATTAGTGCCGAGGTAGCGTAAAGAACATATGAAAGTAACGGTAGAATAAGTTTAGAATAGAGAGAAGGAATATTCCATTGGATATTCCTTCGGTTGTACTTTTTAGGGTTTATTTGGAATATCCCCTATAAATAAAAGAGATAAAGAATAAAAAGGGAATCTTCAATTTTCGGATAAGAACACATTGTAAAGGTTGACTACAAAGAATATACAAAAGTTTGTCTTGTCCATTGATTCCATTGTTCGATATATAAATTTTACTCACAAGATCCAAGGATTTCTTGTCCACCTCCATTTTATATTGTCTCACGTTGTTGTCAGGAAGGGGAATCATCCAAGTCACCTAAATATTTGGGTGACAAACTCCTTCTTATTACATTTATTGCAATTATCTGAACTCATTGCATGCTTTCTCTATCGCATTCATTGACAATCATTGAGCACTTGTAATCGGCATTCAACATTAACTGAAACGGTCCTATATCATTAATACATTAAGCCTTCAGATCTAGTAGATATTATATTTAACTAGGATTCACCCCATATTTTATTATTAACTCATTTTATGAAAAGGCTTAGCACTTTTTTGGTACAACAATTTGGCGCCGTCTGTGGGGAGTTTCTAGTTAAAATTTTAGTTTCTTCTAGATCTAAAAAAAATACAACAACAACCATCTTTTTCTCGTTCGCACAAACTATTAATGGCAGGAAAAGGAGATGAAAGACTGAAAGTTGTAGTGGATGTCACTGCCAACCTTATGAAAACCATCAACGATGTTGACAGGGAAGACGACGAGAATGTGACGCCGAGTTCCACACCCAGGCGAAGTGACTCACTTCCCCTTCATGGGAGTGTAAGCGCTTCACGCCAAAAGGGGACCTCTACGTCCACAACTGATGAAGCGCCACCAGCAGTGAAAAATCTACTGGAGGGTTGGTTGACAAGTACCATAAACAACATACTCAACAAACCCACTCAGGGGGCAAGTAGGAGCGCCGCACGAGCGGATACCACAGCAACCGCCAACGAACAACCTGCTCTCTTTCCAACAGGTAACACTCACACTGTTGTTGATGCATGTAATGACGCACTTGTGAGCATTCTGAAGAAAATGGAAGAAATGGAGAAAGGGAATAAAGTGCTCCGCGACCAAATGAGGGAGCATGAAGAAAGGGTTGATAAGATACCGGGCGCCCCAAAACAGCTACCAAAACGGGACATTGGCCGGTTCGTCGAACAACCGTACATCGAGGAGGAAGCCCCACATGCCATACCCAAGACCTTCAATATACCACCATATTTGAAGATATATGACGGCACAACAGACCCCAAAGATCACATCATTCACTACGTCACAGCAGTAAAAGGCAATGACCTCTCAAAGGAGCAGGTACAATCAGTGTTGCTGAAGAAGTTCGGGGAAACCCTAACAAGGGGAGCCCTAACATGGTACTCACAATTACCAGCACGTTCAATAACAATGTTCGAGGAAATGGCCGACAAGTTTGTCATTGCCCATGCTGGGGCTAAGAAAGCGGAGGCCAAGGTGAATGACATATTCACTGTCAGACAATCGCCTGGCGAGGGACTCAGGAACTTCCTCGCCCGGTACAACAGAGTTAGAATGAGCTTGCAAAACGTATCAGAAGAGATTGTAGTGCTAGCTTTCCAAAATGGGTTGAACAGGAATGGGTCGAGGGCGACCAGAAAGTTGTTAAGCAGACTCATGCAATGCCTCCTACCACTTGGGAAGAGATTCACAACGCCTATTGTGTCGAGGTGAGAGCAGACGAGGATGACCTCAACGGTCCAACCCAACAGCTAACGTCAGTCCAAACGGAGTCGAGGAAAGACCGGTGTAATGACGGCCAAAGAGACCGTTCAGGTCCACACCTCAATCGGGACAGGCACCAGCCATATGTCAGAACGACCATCCCACCATTCACTTGCCATATAGAAGGGTCGTCCAGGCTATATACAGGAACCCAACGAAATGAAAGAGGTATGCCTCCACTTTTATCTGCTCACAATTTTTGTGTTTCCCCTTCAGAAATAGTGTACGCAATAGAAAAGCTCGGCCTGAAGGTGAAGTGGCCACAAAAGATGAAGTCCGACCCAAGTACAAGAAAGTCAAACGCCCTCTATGAGTTTCATCTGGAGAGAGGTCACAAGACCGAAGACTGCATATCCCTACAGCAAGAAGTGGTAAACATGCTTCACCAGGGACACCTAAATGAGCTGATGAGTTACCGAGGAAGAGCCAACTTCGGTCGCGGACGAGAACAACACCAAGGCCCTCCAGATCCACCCTCCCCCACCCGCACCATCCAAATGATCATCGGCGGAGGCGACGAAACAACAATCAATCATGTGAAGTTCACCACTACACATAAGCTGAAGCGGTCGATCGCCCATAAAAGATATGATGACCTCAAAGACAGTATCATCTTTGATAAGTCAGATACCCACGGTTTGACTTTTCCTCATTTCTATTCTCTTGCCATTACTTTACGTATTTCAGATACTGATGTAAAAAGAATAACGGTAGACGACATGAGTGGCGCGTGTATTATCCACCCCCAAGTCCTCACACAAATGAGACTCGAGGACAAGATAGTACCACGCTGCATAACACTAACATGTTTTAACAATGCAATTGAGCGAACCTCAAGAGAAATAACGCTACCCGTTATGGCTGGGGTCGTCACCCTAGAGACAACGTTCCATGTCATGAAGCAGGACACAACCTACAATGCTATCATAGGGCGACCCAGGATACACGCCATGCAGGCCATCCCGTCCAGCTTATATCAAGTGATCAAGTTCCCTACCCCGTGGGGAATATTGCATTCGCGGGGAGCAGCGCACATCTCAAGAATGCTACCGCATCGCCCAAGATTGCACATACACTCAACAATTAAAGAAAGTGGGCTCGGGAGCATAGCAATTATCAAAGTCGGGGCCTGAACTCGGCGAACAAAAAGACGTCATCAAGGACCCCGGCGTCGTGGAAGCCACATGGTCAACGGTAGAATACCTCGACCCCGTCCAACTCGAGAGCAGTGACCATAGCAAAAAGGTCTACATCGGCCATAAACTCTCAAAACTAGGTAAATTTCATAAATTTTTAATTGACAACGTTGTTCTGTTGCTTTCTCCCATGCGGATATGCCAAGTATCCCGAAAGACATTGCCACACATAAGCTGAACGTCGATCCACTCTACCCGCCGGTAAGACAAATAAGAAGAAAATTCAAAGCCGCCATCCATGAAGCCGTCCGCGATGAGGTGGAAAAACTACTTGCCAACGGCTCCATCCGAGAGTCAAAATACCCCAAATGGGTCGCCAACGTGGTCATGGTAAAGAAGAAAAATGGGAAGTGACGCATGCGTGTGGATTTCACGAACCTAAACAAAGCATGCTCAAAGGACTCCTTTATGTTACCTCACATCGATCACCTTATCGACGCAGCAGCATGAAACAAGTTGTTAAGTTTTTTGGACGCCTACTCAGGTTACAATCAAATCCTCATGGAGGAGGAGGACCAGGAAAAGACCACTTTAATTACCCACCAAGGGACGTACTACTACAGAGTCATGCCGTTCGGGTTGAAGAACATGGGCGACTTATCAAAGATTGGTCACCAAAATGTTCAAGGATCAACTCGGTAAAAGTGTGCCTTTGGCGTGACCTCTAGGAAGTTCCTCAGTTTCCTAGTATCGCAAAGAGGCATCGAGGTCAACCCCGACCAGATTAAATCCATCGAGGGTATACCTGAGATATTGACCAGCAAGAAACATGTACAAAAAACTAACCACCCGTATAGCTGCCCTGTCGAGGTTCATCTCACGATCCTCTGGCAGATGCCACAAATTCTTCAACGTACTCAAAAAGGACAACAGACTCTAGTGGAATTCGGAATGCATCGAAGATTTAAGTGAAGTAAAGGCATATTTGTCCTCGCCCCCGCTACTTGCCAAAGCAGAACCCAACGAGCGTCTCCTGATATACTTAGTCGTATCAGAGGTCGCAGTAAGCATTGTGCTGGTCTGTGAAAACAAAGGTACGCAATCTCCAATTTATTACATTATCAAAACCCTGGTCGACGCCAAAATGAGGTACCCCACCTCGAAAAGTTGGCCTTGGCATTGGTCAAAGCTTCCCGAAAGCTTAGGCCCTATTTTACTTGTCACCCCATATCGGTGGTCACGACCTTCCCCCTAAGGATCATCCTACATAAACCCAAAATGTCGGGGAGATTGGCCAAGTGGGCCATAGAATGAGCGAGCACGATATAACATATCAGCCGCGAACATCAATAAAATCGCAGGTACTTGCCGACTTCGTCGCCGATTTTAGTGCCAAAATAATGCGTGAGGTCGAGCAGGAAACTTCTCGTTCCTCTCCCAGGTTACCAGACCTATGGGTCCTATACACCAATGGCGCTTCCAACGCGTCGGGATCTGGACTGGGACTCGTACTCGAGGTCCCAACAGGCGAAGTTATCCACCAGTCCATACGGTGACCTGATATGACTAACAATGAGGCCGAGTATAAGGCCGTAATTGCAGGACTAAAGCTAGATCTCAAGTACGGAGCACGACGAGTCGTCCTCCGATGCGACTCACAACTCGTTGTCAACCAAGTCACCGAGACTTTCCAAATCAAAGAGCAGAGGCTACAAAAGTACCAGGTAGAAATTCATAAACTAGTGCCAGAGTTCGACGAATGCCAACTCGACCAGATACATTGAGCACAAAACATCGAGGCAGATGGCCTCGCCAAATCAGCAGCAGCAACCAAAAACATAAGTGGAAAGAAAACGTGGTTACCCTCCTCCACTCGTCAATAGACAAACTTGAGGTACACTCTGTAAATTTAATTTAGGACTAGCGCAACCATATTATAACATATTTGCAGGAGGGAGTACTCCCATCAAGACAAAAAAGAAGCCAAAAAGCTTCGAATGCAGGCGGCCAGATACAACATCATCAATCACGACCTATACAAAAGAACGTTTGGTGGTCCCCTAGCGAAATGCCTAGGGCCAAACCAAACAAGACGTGTCCTCGAGGAAGTACACGAAGGCCACTGCGGTGTCCATACTGGAAATCGAGCCCTCGTCAGATGCCTCATACGAGAAGGCTATTATTTTCCCATCATGAAAAATGAAGCTGCCGACTTCGTCAAGAAGTGCAAGCAGTGCCAGGATACACCAAGAGGGAGAGAACCTCCACCCAGTCCATCGCCATAGCCATTCATAAAATGGGGAATGGACATCGTCGGACCAATTCCAGCGGGACGAGGTAGTGTGCGTTTCTTTTTGGTTTTAACTGATTACTTTTCCAAATGGGTAGAAGCATGTGAATTTTCCCAAATACGCCAACAGAAAGTTATCACATTCATATGGAGGAACATCATATGCCGCTTCGGCATCCCCAAAGAAATTAGTTGTGACAACGGACCCCAGTTCACCGGGAAAAAGATCGTCGAATTCTTTGAGAAATGGCACATCAAGCGAATACTATCCACGCCATATCACCATGCAGGCAACGGCCAAGCCGAATCCTCCAACAAGATAATACTAAACATCATGAAGAAGAAACTCGAAGACGCCAAGGGACTATGGCCGGAACTACTACCAGAAGTACTATGGGCATACCGCACCACGCCAAAAACAAGCACAGGAGAAACTCCATATTCACTAGTCTATGGGACTGACGCAGTGATACCAGTCGAGGTCGGGGAACCATGTTTGAGATACTCCAATGAGAGCGGACCAAGCAACGACGAGAACATGAAGCAAGACCTCGACGAAGCGGACGAGCGGAGAGACATGGCTTACAAAAGAATGATAGCCCAAAAATAGAAAGCAACACGGTATTACAACAAAAAGGCCAAAGTCAGACCACTCAAAGTCGGGGACTATGTACTCAAGGCCAAAACACACGCGAGCAATGACCCAAGAGAAGGTAAGATAGGAACCAATTGGGACGAGACATACAAAATCACGGCAACAGCAAACAAAGGATCATTCCAGCTAGAAACAATGGAGGGAAAGCTACTACCAAACAATTGGAACGCCGCCCACCTCAAATACTTCAACTTCTGAGAACGGACGTCCTCCAAGTTGTACTCTTTTCCCCTCACCCGGGTTTTATCCCAATTGGGTTTTTTCGGGGAGGTTTTTAATGAGGCGACGAAGGGGACGTCTCAAAGTTCAAGTATATGATTCATCGCCCCGCTTATCGACTACTTCTCCAGGCCGAACATTGAAGGGATTAGGTAATCTGGAACTTGTCAAATGTATGTTTGGAACAAACAGAAACATGTAATATTCTCCAATGAATGAATAAACAATGCAGCATTTTTGCACAACTCCACCAAATAGATCTACATTCGACCTTGCTCGAATTATTTGACATTCGACCTCGCTCGAATTATTTGACATTCGAAATCACTCGAATTATTTTACATTCGACCTCGCTCAAATTATTTTACGTTCGACCTTGCTCGAATTATTTGACAGTCGATCTCGCTCGAATTATTTGTCATTCGACTTCGATCAAATTATTTTACATTCGACCTCGCTCGAATTATTTTACATTCGACCTCGCTCGAATTATTTTACATTAGACCTCGCTCGAATTATTTGATGTTCGACCTCGCTCGAATTATTTGACATTCAACCTTGCTCAAATTACTTTACATTCGACTCGCTCAAATTATTCAACATTCGACATCGCTCGAATTATTTGACATCCAACCTCACTCGAATTACTTTACATTCGAATAGCTCGAATTATTTGACATTCAACCTCGCTCGAATTATTTGACATTTGACCTCGCTCGAACTATTTTACATTCGACTTGCTCGAATCAATCAAACCTCGTTCTCGTTCGAGCTAACTTATATTCGACCTCAAGTCTGTCTATGTTCGACTCGGCCAAAATCAACATTACATGTAAACGACAAAAAAATTAGGGACTTTCATACATTGCGAAATGAGAGGAAAAGAGGAACGAGAATCCGAAAGTACATAGCAAAAAGGCAATCGTTCCATTTCAATTGTTGGATTAGAGTACTCTTTACAAAAGGCCCGAGGATGCCCTCACAAAAATAGAGATGCAAAAAACTAAGTACAAAGGCTTCACGCCGCATCATCCCCATCAGCATACTCATCATCATACCAAAGATCATAGGCAAGCCCATCCACGACGTCATCATCATCGTCCCCGTCGGGCGTACTAGGCTCGTAACCACAAGCTTCACGAGCTGCACGTTCCTTGACACGAACGCCCTCAAGCTCCGCCTCAGAAACCTTCCCGGCAGCCTTCAAAGACTTGTACACATCAAGTTGAGCCTCAGCGTGAACCCACATCTCGTACAACTCCCGTGATACACTTGGATCGGCAGAAGTATGATAAGTAGACGGGTGGACCACCTGTTGTTCCTTCTTGGCCTTTAAGATGACGACCTGTTCAGTGAGCCCGGATAACTCTACCTCTGCATTCTCGGCCATCACCCCTTTACTCAATTTGAGCTCATACTCCTTAGACCTCAGTGTTTCCTCCAACACGCTGCATCGGTCGATGGCTCTCATGATTTCCTCATATTTCTCCTCCAATTCCTCGTCCTTTCGCTCAATCTCATCGCGCAAAACTTGGAACAGGCCTTCCTCGCCAACAATTTTGGCCATCTTCCGATACTTGGTGCGGTACTCTCTATACTTAGACTCCATCCTCCTATAGAGAATCATCTTCTCCTCCTCTCGCCGGTCTCACTCGATCTCCAAGATGAGAGTCTGACGTGCAAAGGAAAGCAAGTCAGCTAGAGTAAAACAACACTTATGAAACATATAAACTTAGGAGGAAAAAAGTAAAAACTCACCCGGAAGGCCATGCCTGATATGCCTAAAGACATGTCTGTATCATTTAGCGTCAACAACGACCTATTTTCATCCTCCGCACACAAAGGAGCAAAAGTCGGCGCCGCCCACTCTGAGTCTACCAGGAGGTTATAGCTCACGGGAATGACTATAATCCTATTAGGACCCTCCGTTCTTATCTCCACGAAAGTCCGTACCTCCTTAGGGTCGATGTGTGAGCTAGAGTCGTTGTCCCCTACAGTAACAACTCTACCTCTCCCAATCGCTGATGATGAGCCACCTTCAGCAGCTCGCGTATGCTCTCTGCTACCATGAACCCCCTCAACCTCAGAGGGACTCTTCCCCATGGAAGCACCCGCCACAGAAATGACCTCCACGTCTAGTGAAGGCACTGATTTCGCTTTCAAATCAATGACGCTTTCTGGCACATCAGCGACGAAGGATTTCCCAGTCTCCACCCTTCATTTTTTCCTTGGCGATGCCTCCTCGCCGTGAGATGACTCGTCAACAAGATGAAAGATAGGTTGAGAAGATATCTCATCTGGCACGACAACAGCTTGAGGGGTGGAATCCCTCATTGGCGGAGCTTGATCTGACCTCCTCGTGCAGACTCAGCTAGAGCAAATTGCATCCCGGACGAGGTCACCGTCTAGCGAAATGCGAGAACTGGAGTCTTCGCCTTTTTGGAAGCTCGTCAACCTAGCACCAAAGGAAGGTCACGTCAAAGGACGATAATGAACGGTGGTAAGTCAAAAGGTATAAATGACACTTACGGGACGAAGTCTTGGGTCCGAAGCGCTTGTGGAAGGACGCCCAATCACGGATTCCCACGGTGTAGGGTAACATGCGAGCCACCCAATCTTCAATATCAAAGACGAGAGAAGGTGAACGCCTCTCAGCTGAAAATAGGGAATCCATGAGTAGGTCAAAGAGCGAAAGAAAAAGAGGAAGAAAAGAGAAAATAATGAACATATGACAAGATACTTACGATTATAGTTCCATTGCTCAGGGAACCCAGTCGGATCTGCCACTAGATGCTTGGTCTTGATGAAGAAATATTTGTGCCAAAACCGCCGGTTCGCCTTATCATCCATCCCGGCGACCAATCCTTGGTCCCACGATGTCGTAGGTGTATCAATGTGCCTCTATAAAAACTGGGCGAGAATATATGGAGCAGGTGGCGGATATTGACCTCACTGCAGGCCAATTTTGCGTACTTCTTCAGCATAAAAAACATTATATAAATAATGGGAGAGATGTGCCGGGCAGATGTTGTAAAAAGCAGCAGAACTCCTCCGCTAACCAGGGGAGAGGAAGAGAATAACCTATTAGGAATGGGTAAACTTAGAAAGCACAATATCCTGGACGATGAACCTGTACTATGTCGCCTCCCGCCGGAACAATTTCGACGTGAGAAGGAATGTGATATTCGGACCGAAGGTCGGCTATTTCACTCGGCCCCGTCTCAGAAAGCTCATGAGCAGGAGCGGGAGCAGGTTCCTTTGGGAAGTCATTTCTGACTGAAGGATTCTTAGGAACCACCTCCTCCACGGTGGGGAAGCTTTCTTCCTCGTCAACCATGGATTCCTCATCGCCGGGAGGAATCGCCACCGATAAAGGAGTGGCAAAGGAGACTCCGTCGTGAATATGAGGAGAATTTTACATATTTACGTAGTAAAGTGTGTACAACGGAGTGAGGGAGAGAAAGTGTCAACCGGGAAAGAAACCGGGAATTAAAATTGAAGAAACTGCAAGAAATGGGAAGTGGAGATCATAGAAGAAGATCAAAGAAGGACTATATGCATACAAAATGGGAAGTGTTGAAAGTTTCGAAAGTGAAGCCCCTCTCTTCTATTTATAGGATTGGGTGACATCAGAATCGAGGCAAAGAGCCATCAATTGCACCAAAATTGAAGCAACAGAAGCACATACTCTGCATTGGGAAGACGCGTAATGATGACGCGCGTGGCCATGACGCCATCCTATGTCAGCCACATCAATCATAGTCCCACTGACAACCGCAGCCAGTTTGACCTCGTCTGATTCGGTCCAACCATCACGACCAAATTTTCTCTGAACGGTTGCATACAGAATCCGCTAATCGAGGATGTTCAAGACCGCGACCTCAACAAGCGGAGGGACTAACTGTATTGGTCAAAATTTGGACTGAACTTTATAACTGCAAATGCACGTGGTCGAGGATTAAGCCGACCACGGCTCAATGGCGAGGAGTCATCTTAAGGAGGATTAGTGCCGAGGTCGAGTAAAGAATATATGAAAGTAACGGTAGAATAAGCTTAGAATAGAGAGGAAGAATATTTCATTGGATATTCCTTCGGTTGTACTTTTTAGGGTTTCTTAGGAATATCCCTATAAATAGGAAGAGATAAAGAACAAAAAGGGGATCTTCACTTTCCAGATAAGAACACATTGTAAAGGTTGACAACAAAGAATATACAAAAGCTTGTCTTGTCCACTGATTCCATTGTTCGATATATAACTTTTGCTCACAAGATCCAAGGATTTCTTGTCCACCTCCATTTATATTGTCTCACGTTGTTGTCAGGAAGCGGAATCATCCAAGTCACCTAAACGTTTGGGTGACAAACTCCTTCTTATTACATTTACTGCCATTCTACATTCATTGCATGCTTTCTCTATGGCATTCATTGATAATCATTGAGCACTTGTAATCTGCATTCAATATTAACTGAAACGGTCCTGTATTATTAATACATTAAGCCTTCAGATCTAGTAGATATTATATTTAACTAGGATTCACCCCATATTTTGTTATTAACTCGTTTTAAGAAAACGCTTAATACTTTTTTGGTAAAACAACTTTAAACTAAGTCTTTTAACACCTCATAAGTATTAAAATTGGATTTCATAACTAGACGTGCCGGTAGTACATATATAACTCTTCACATGTTCACCAAAAACCTTACTCAAAATCTTCCCTATAGGTAGCCTACTACATTTATCCAAGACATGGGAAAATGCAACTCATGGTGTTATTATTCATGCAACTTTGACAGCAGTTGCAGCAGCAAACTCCAAACCAGGCCTAACATCATTCAAGACTACTTGTTGCCTTAGTTTATTCAAAGTTTGTTGCTGAATAATATTATTAACTGCACTCCTTTCTGCGGTAGTATTTGAATTATTAGCTGACCATTTCATCTGCATGAAATTCCTCTTTCTCCAGGGACCCAAATGGATTCTTTGCTGTTCCGTTGATTTCTTGGCTGCATCACACATCAATCGAATAATGGCGTTTAAGTGGTCGGACTTGCCTATGAAAACCTCAGGCAATTGGGTTATTAGTTT
Source organism: Nicotiana undulata (assembly GCA_005239495.1). NCBI lineage: Eukaryota > Viridiplantae > Streptophyta > Magnoliopsida > Solanales > Solanaceae > Nicotiana > Nicotiana undulata. The sequence continues at coordinate 63,683 of ML273219.1, forward strand.
TGTGTATTCCATGCATGCTTTTGCCATCTTAAATTCATCTTGAAATTCCAATTCTATCAAGAATGGGATTTTCTTCTTTCTTCCTTGTGTGCTTGCTGTAACTTGTATATATTCATGTCTACCTGCATGCATGTTGAGAAAATTGCAAGAAATTACTAGTACGTAATTAAACATCAACTTCACTTAAAATGAATATGTAAAATTATATATACCTCCTGGCATCTTTGAGGTGTGTTTCCATTTGGAAGTACAAATACTTGCATTGAATCCCTTTTCACAAAGCTCATGTACCACTCTTCTCCTTAAGCATTTGGCACATCCTTCTACTTTTGGATTTGAACATTCACAAACATTTCCCTCTAAAACTCTATCAACATTTCTTCTAATCCCTTCTCGTAGTTTTGATCCAATCAAGCTGTATTGCTCCAACATTTCCTGAAATATATTTATATTTTGACATTATTGGATTGTTAAAAGAAAAATGACCCTTTTTAAGTTTAACTAGCAAGCTCTGATTCTTTTTTGTTATCTAGTTAATGAAAAATAAAAATAAATGTGACATCAAGTGAGCCCTACAAACTAGTGGGATTTGTAGTGGTTCAGAATTATCGTAATAAAAGGACCAAATCCTTAACCATTCAATTGTGGTCGCACTAAATATATTGACTAATCAATAGATCGATATTGAAAAATCTTGCCCTCCATAAAAGATTTTTATATGTCCTTACAAAGAACCACTAATTGTGTCAAGCAATTTGCAATATATTCCATGGAAATTTTCTACTCTGAGAATATAAGATATAATTTTTGAATATCGTAGCACATGCTTTAATGTTGTTGTATTTTAATATTTTTCCATGATGGGAAAATTCTAAAAAACAAAGAAAAGAGAGATTTTTGTCTATATGATTAACTGCAGCCTCACATTAAAATTCCAGCAGATGTTTGGCCTGAAGAAAGCACAAATCACGAAAATGACTGTTCCAGATATCTCATGTCAATAACTAAATATAAACGTCAATTAAAGGTAAATCAGACACTTTGCTTTATACCTACCCCACATATTTTTATTAATATATAAAAGATTAATCTTTTGAAAATAAATTCATTGATAAACACCTAACAAAATAGAAATATATAATATATATAGTAGATCTTAAATATTTATTCGGTTATAAATAATAAAATCCCAAGATGTATTTCAAAATTTTGAGACTTTTGAAAATTGTTTCAACTTATCTTTGTTACAATCAAAAGGTGAAGTGGTTTTTGTTTTCAAGTCGAAAGCACACTCTATAAAATTTATTCTTTGGAAAAGGGAAAACAATACACTTTTTTCCCCAAAAATCTAAAAGAAAAGAACCTCTTTGCGTAATGAAAATGAAATTACAAGTTTCAGATTCAATAGCTCCTTAGGAAATTTATTCTACGTGACTTAGAATTAATGGAGCATATAAAATTTAAATATGGAGTGATTAAACAGAAATATAAACTCTACAACACTCTATTGTTATGAAAAGCCTTTGTATGGGTACACCATAAAATTAGTATGGTAGGGTGAAAATCCTATTAAAATGAATTTATTCAAAATTCTTTTTTTATACCCCTAAACAAATTTGTAGTGAATATCTCGTAAAAGTGGAAAATGAACAAATCTTATAAGGAATCACGTCTATCAATTTCATCTTTCCATCGTGAGCAAAAATAAGAAGAAAATTTTGTCAATGGATAATGGAATAAAAACACCATATTGAACATAGAATTGTTTCATCTTTTAAGATCTTCCTCCAAACTTTTAAGAAAATAAGCCTCAATTTCATATAAACTTCATAAACATATATACCTGCAGCAAGGCTTCTTGTGATTCCCAATAGATAGCTCTTTCTGCTTCGTTGTTTCCACCTCTTCCTCTTTCATCATAACCCTCACAACCTAATATATAAGTAGAGGTATTATTTTCATTATTATAATTGTAACTGCAGTATTCTTCTTCTTCTTCTTCTTCTTCATGTGTAAGTATAAAGATATTTCCGTGAAAGAAACTGCATATCATCTTATTTTCTTCTACGATATTTGGATTTTCATTTTGAACATCCATGTTTCTTGTAATGATCATTTAGAATCTAAGATACATAGAGAAAAGAAAAGAAAAAAGATATGAAAATAAAAGAAAATGGATGTCTTTGAATGAAATTGTGGTTTGGTGGAGGGAAGAGTGAATGAATATATAGTGTGTGCCTTATTTAGATATTGGAATATTTGCTTAAATTTGGGATATGCTACCGATATTTATGGATTAAAATTTTGGATTTCTGGTCTCTTTCGCAATTACTATGATATTATCATTTGGTAAGAAAAATCAACTTTTGAATTGTTGGGTCCGACAAATAACTGTGTGCCTCTAGTTTTATAGTATCTTCTTACAAAGAAGAGTAATTTATATACACTAATTAACAATGTAAAAACAATTATATTGTTAATATTATTAATATGCTGTAATGGTAAATATGCTTTACTTACTAGGTTATTAATCCCGATCTTCTCACGCACGTGTTACTTTTACAGTTATAGTTATCTTTTTTTATCAATTATATACAAATAAGTTTTAAATGAGTATCCCTTTGTATGTGCCAACTCTCTCTCTTCGTCTCTCTCTCCGTCTCTGTCTCTGTCTCTGTCTCTGTCTGTTAGAACATGCGCAGCGGAAGCAAGCAAAACCAACCAAGCATCTAATACATGTAAACTAGACAATGTTATAATCACAAGATTAGAAGCACTAACCTCTTGAAATCGTTGTACAAAGCTTCCAAACAGCAAGAATCCAGGGCTGCAGTCTTCTGCTATATGCCTAATAAAACCTTGGACGTTTTTGCTTTTGGGTGGGCAAAAACAATACAACTCTGAAAAATGAGTAATTAGGTGAAATTCGTCCTCCTTAAGTAGAGTTATTTTTGGCCGAAAATTATCTTCCAAAAACGTGTAGGATTCTACTTGCACAAGTAGAATCCTACTCTAACTCTAACGGATGACTTTTCTCCCAAGTCACTTTTTACCCAAGTCTTGTCCAGGTTTTTACTAGGTATAGCAGGGACCACAAAAATAATAAGAGGCTTTCAATTATAGCATTAATTCGAAATTAGCATGAATTAATTCTTACTACAATTAATTACAATTTATTCCACTAAAAAACTACGATTGAACTCCTCAGTATGAATTTCGAAAATTCAATAACATTTATTTTAACTCCCCATGTTAAGATCTCAAATACCAGTTAATTAAATTAAATCAATGAAAATCTAATTTAATCAACTAATTAAATCCTTTACAATTCCGCTTAAACTATTTCATGTGACGGATACAAAATCCACCGCCCGAGTTTTCACATGAAAACTTATAAGCTTATATAAGGTATCATCAAACTCAAAACCGAGTCATGGATTCTATCAACTAATTATTATTCACAAATGTTATTCGTTATTGTCCAATCTATTAGGCATACACTAACTCTGAATAGAGTCGTACCTTTTGATAAATCAAAACAATAAACAAATTACATTGATCATAATAATTATATCAAGATTAGGAGTATAAGTTCATTTAATGAATTAGAGAAAATATTTTATATATTCAGTACAAAAACATCTTTTCTCTACTTGGTCAGTTCAATATACACTGAGTATACTAGCACAAGAAGTCGGAGTCAAACCACTCCCGTATGCTATAATCTTGTGCTACAATCATCAAGATATTTTGTCCAATAATATCTTTGATTGTGAACAAAATTTATTAATTATGAGAACCAACAATTTAATCTTCTGTGCATGAGTTAAGACTCCATACACTAAATTGTCTACTACATAACTAACGGACACACATATAATAAATGATCTATTTAAAATAGTAATTTATTGAATTGAATAAATTAAATATATAATTGTTCCATA
>ML273220.1:0-37941 GCA_005239495.1 Nicotiana undulata
TTGTGAATATTTGTGTAATTAAGTTTTCTTGTTAATTTTCTTAATTTTTCATATAAAAAAAAATCAAAGCTGGGGGAATCAAAGATGAGGTTTATGATGACCAAGATGAAGATGTTCTGTATGCAAAACAACTACCAAGGGAAAGGTAATAGTCAAAGCAACAACCAAGGTTGGAGAAATCAGGGTAATAATCAAAGCTGGGGGAATCAAAGGCCACGAAACTGGAACAACAACAATGCTAGGAATTGGGGCAATACTATTGATCGTCAATGGAACAACAATAATGACCGGCAGTGGGGGAACAACAACGAGGAGAATTGGAGTGGAATAAACAACAGCAACAATTGCGGAAGCGAAGGTAGTCGGGGGTTGGGTTTTCAAAGGCCCCCGATGTACCAACAACCAAGAAACCCTCCTCCATATCAATCTCAAGGTCAAAGTTCTTCAAGCGCGGACATGGGTCAAACAGAAAATATGTTCAAACAGATGATGGAGAAGAATGCAGACTCAGACGCCCAGTTGGCCTCCCACAATACCTCTATTCGGAATCTCGAAGTACAAATGGGCCAAATCTCACATGCCTTAAACACACGCCCTAAGGGTGCACTACTGAGTGATACGGTGGTGAACCCTAAGGGTGGGAATAATAACAATACCGGTCACGCCATGGCGGTGACTACAAGGAGTGGAAAAGGTGGTGAAGCAAGTAATTCGGGGCAAAAGAAGATTATTGTTGATGATGAAGACATGCCTTCAGAAGAATCACCGGTTGATGTGGAACAAGTGACAGATGAGCCAAGAGAAGGTGAAGTAAGAATTGACATTCATGACAATGGGGAGGACTTGGAAAAGAATGTGAACCCGTCTAGGGAACACATTAATTACATGCCGGGGCCGGTGGCCCCACAAGCCAAGGCACCACTGCGTAGGCCACCTCCTCCCTACCCTCAAAGATTGGCCAAACAAAAGCAAGAGACTCAGTTCAAAAAGTTCATTGATATGATGAAGAGTCTCACCATCAATGTACCATTGGTAGAAGTTTTGGAACAAATGCCTGGATACGCTAAGTTCATGAAGGACTTAGTGACTAAAAAGCGGTCCATGGAGTGTAAGACCATCAAGATGACTCACCAAGTGAGTGCTATTATTCACTCCATGGCACCAAAACTTGAGGATCCGAGTGCCTTTACTATTCCTTGCACGATTGGGAGTGCAGACTTTGCAAAAGCCATATGTGATCTTAGGGCAAGTATCAATTTGATGCCATATTCTGTGTTTAAGACATTGGGCATCGGACAACCTAGGGCGACCTCTATGCGTTTGCAAATGGCGGATAGGTCAATGAAGAGGTCCCTAGGTATTATTGATGATGTGCTAGTGAGAGTGGACAAGTTTATATTGCCAGCGGATTTTGTCATCCTTGACTGTGAAGTTGATTTTGAGGTCCCCATTATCTTGGGGAGGCCTTTCCTTGCCACCGGGAAGGCCTTGGTTGATGTTGAAGCTGGGGAACTCACATNATCCTTTACTTGCCACCGAGAAGGCCTTGGTTGATGTTGAAGCTGGGGAACTCACATTCAAAGTGGGTAATGAGAAAGTGGTCTTTCATGTATGAAAATCTATGAAGCAGCCCAACAGTACTGAAGTTTGCTCTTTTATGGACCCCGTGTCTGAGGTTATTATTGATTATGCCAGTGCTATGATCCATATGGACGACCCTGTGGAGTTGGCCCTATTGAATCATGAAGACTCCGTGGTGGATGGTATTATTGAAAGCACCCACGCCCTTCAAGGCATGGGGTCTTATTCCTATGCTCCAAGAAAATTGTCATTGGACTTGGAGAACCGGAAGATTCCACCAACAAAGCCATCTATTGAAGAACCTCTGAATCTGGAGTTGAAGCCACTTCCTTTCCATCTCAGGTATGAATATCTTGGTCCCTCATGTACTTTACCCGTTATTCTTTCCTCTTGCTTAACCCAAGTGCAGGTAGATTCAACTTTGAAGGTGCTAAGGAGGAGGAAGAAAGCAATCGGGTGGACTTTGGCAGATATTCGGGGTATTAGCCCCACCTTTTGCATGCACAAAATCATATTGGAGGATGGGGCCAAACCTTCCATGGAACATCAAAGAAGACTCAATGAAGCCATGCAAGAGGTAGTGAAGAAAGAGATTATAAAATGGCTCGATGCGGGAGTTGTCTATCCAATTTCGGATAGCGCTTGGATCTCTCCAGTCCAATGCGTTCCGAAAAAGGGTGGTATGACGGTAATCAAAAATGACAAAGATGAGCTCATTCCCACAAGAACGGTTACCGGATGGCGGGTGTGTATGGACTACCGCAAGCTCAACAAGGTGACGCGCAAAGACCATTTTCCTCTACCATTCCTAGATCAAATGTTGGATAGGCTCGCGGGCCGGGCCTTCTATTGTTTTCTCGACGGGTATTCTGGTTATAATCAAATTTTGATCGCCCCGGAGGATCAAGAGAAGACTACTTTCACTTGCCCATATGGCACTTTTGCCTTTGCTCGTATGCCATTCGGGCTTTGCAACGCCCCGGCCACTTTCCAAAGATGTATGATGGCAATCTTCACCGACATGGTGGAGGATTTTCTTGAAGTGTTTATGGACGACTTTAGTGTCGTTGGGGATTCTTTCGACGAATGCTTGGTTAATCTTGATAGGGTCCTTGCTCGGTGTGAAGAAACGAATTTGGACTTGAATTGGGAAAAATGCCACTTTATGGTGGAGGAGGGAATCGTGTTGGGCAATAAGATTTCAAGAAATGTCATTGAGGTCGACAAAGCAAAGATAGAGGTTATTTCAAAGTTGCCACCACCTACTTCAGTGAGAGGAGTCCGGAGTTTCCTTGGCCATGCGGGTTTTTACCGGCGCTTTATCAAAGATTTCTCTAAGGTGGTGAATCCATTATGCAAGTTGCTTGAGAAGGATGCTAAATTCAATTTTGATGAGCATTGTATGCATGCTTTTGAACTCTTAAAACACAAGCTCACTACTACTCCCATCATCACGGTGCCAGATTGGAATGCACCATTTGAACTCATGTGTGATTCAAGCGATGTTGCTGTGGGGGCTGTTCTGGGACAAAGGGTGAATAAAGTTTTTAATCCAATTTACTATGCCAGCAAGACAATGAATTCTGCTCAAATGAACTACACAGTCACAGAAAAGGAGCTTCTAGTTATAGTCTTCGCCATGGAGAAGTTTCGGCCTTACTTGATGGGTGCCAAGGTCGTAGTCCATACCGACCATGCGACACTCCGATACCTTATGACAAAGAAAGATTCCAAGGCAAGGCTTATGCGATGGGTGTAGTGATCTTGGTAACATGCGTCGTGCCGCGACGTTAAATCAGGCCCTTCTTGGGAGGCAACCCAAGTGTCTTTGTTTTTGTTTTCTTTGTTTTTCTTGTTAGAATAGGTTTCACTGTTACAATAACTGGTTTTTGGATGTGTAGGATGATTTTGACACAGAAATTTGGCTAAGTATGGAAAAGGAACATCTTTGAGTTTGCTTCTCGGCCGCGATTAATTTTTCGCAGTCCGCGAAGCCCAATTGATGCAAAATTTTGACTAAGTGTCAAAAATGGACCTCTCTGAAGTTTGCTTCGTGGCCGCGATTGATTGTTTGTGGTCCACGAAGCCCAACTGCTGCAAATATTTAACTAAGTGTCAATAAGCACCTCTCTGAACTTTGCTTCGTGGCCGTGGTCCCTTTTTCGCGGTCCGCGGAGCCTTTTTGCCACAGCCCAGATCATTTAAGTGAACGCGGTTGATGTTTCGCGGTCTGCGGTGGGTAAGTCGGGTGGACCCCATATGTCTTCTATAAATAGGCATCTAGGGCTTCATTTCATACTTTACGCACTTGAAATATCCAGAGCATCTTTTCACTGTGCCTTCACCCTACCTCATCTGAACTTCATTGCATTCATATAAAACATCATCCAACCATCTAGTAAGTGTATTTGTAATTAGTTAACTTCTTTATTTTCTTATTTTCTTCATTAATTGTTAGATTCTTCTCTTCTTTTAATAGTTTTTCATTTTTTTAGGCTTTAAAATGGTTAGGGTTAGTCCACAAATGTTCATTTTAGACCCTTGGTATTCAATTACACTGATTAAACATGTAGGGATCAACATTTTAACATAAAACTTTAAAATCTGGAAAACCCTAGGTCCAGGTCCTTTTCGCGATTCGCGGTCCCTTTTTCGCGGACTGCGGTGACATTGTTATGCAATCTTGAGTCCAACTTTCGCGGACCGCGGTCGAATTTTTGCGGTCCGCGGTCCGCGAAGTGATGGTTCAGAGAGATGTTTTCTTCAAGGGTTTCCCACCGCGGTCCGCGAGCGACTTTTCGCGGCCCGCGGTGGACTTTCAGCTGTGCATCTATTCTTCAAAAGTTCACTGAAACTGTCTGTGCATCTGTTTTTGGAGACTAACCATGTTCACCCGTATTTATTTGCAGACAATGGTTCAGTCACGTGGAGGAGGTCGTAAACCAAGGGGTGGGGAAGAGTCGTCCCGAGGGAAAGGAAAGAAAATGAGAAAGTTAACTCCCCAAGTCCGGGAGGCCATGAAACAGACAAGGAAAAGTATCTGGAAAGATGACAAAGCTGCTTCTCATTCTGAGAGTGATTACATCCCCTCGACGCCGTCTTTAGAGTCCATACCGGAGTATGTAGAAGCCGACTCTCCTACGCTCCGGTGGCCCAATGACTCTTCGGACTCTCCCCCGACCCAAGAACTAGCACATGAAGCTACTCCAGCTGAGCCAGCCAGCAGTGGCCATATAGACTCCACCTCCCCTACAACTTCTTTATCTGATGAAAGCTCAACAGATGACAATGGGGGTGAACCAGTGGTTGAGGGGGTCGAGCGGACTCGGGATCCGGATGCGTGTCAAGACCGGTTTGTCAGTGAGCCAGCCTTTCACATGTTTAGAAAATTGTGGACTGCACGTTCGCTCATTCTGGAGCGTCCATTCTCACTCAAGGAGTTAGCGGCCTACAACCCCGAGGTGAAGAGGAAATTCAAGGATAGAAAAGGGTGGTTGTACTTCAATGAGTACCTCCTGGATGCAAATGAGCACATTGTAAAGGAGTTCTACACCAACCTGCTTTTCCTTGAAAAGAAATCCAAAGCATCTCAAGTCCGAAATCTCACAGTGCCCTTCGATGGAAAGTCAGTAAATGAATACTTGAAGATGGATGATGTTGATGATCACTTATACCGGGAGTGGTTGGCTGAAAAAGTTGCTGCTAGGAATTGGTTGGCCCTGCACTTGGCTAGGCCCGGGGAGACTCCAGAGTGGCTGACTGCTGGGAAGACTATATACAGGAGAACCCTAAACTTTGAAGCTAAAGGGTGGGAAACGTTTGTATGTAGCAGGTTGGACCCGACTCATCATGATCAAACCCTCCCCCTAAGTCGGGTTGTGTTGGTTGCCTCCTTCATGGCTGGATACCCCATCAATGTGGGGAATATGATGTCTGAGGTTATTAACCGGGTTGTCAACACAGGTGATACTTCTTACCCCTTTCCTCATTATCTGACATTGTATTGTGAAGACCAAAGGGTAACCAAGAAGCGCTTTGACACTAAAGTCAAGCCCATCAAGCCCTTTTCTTGGTATGATCTGAAGGATGATGATAACCCGAAGAAAAAGTCAAAGGGTAAGTCGATTGCTTCCACTGGCCAGTCTGATGAGCCAGCGGTGGTTGTGGCATCTTCTTTTCCCCAGCCATCCATTCCTGAGGAGGTTCCAGGCCCTTCTTCCTCTGCTGGCACAGACATCCCCTCCACCAGAGCCTATCCCATGACTTCCCACAGGCTGAACCAGACACTGACAAACCTCAACACTTGGATGCAGTCAGCAACAACAAAGCTGACTGCAATTTCTACAGCTGTGGCAGCCCCAGCTACTCCTCCCCCGGTGCAGGTCCCACAGTCCGTTGAGGATGCTCTGAAAGAGATTCTGGATAACCAGAAAAAAAATCTTGGAATCGGTGGGTGCACATGAGAAAGCATTGACAGCGCTGGCCAAAGAAACAAAGAAATTGAGGAAGATTCGGGCGTCAAAGGAGGAAGTGGCTGAGTTGAGACAGGAGGTAAATAAGCTCAAGGGTGATCAGATTCCTCTAGAGATGCTACTAGAAGACCCTACAGAGCAGCAACCTCAGCAGCAGTCAGTACGGGAGGAGGACCCAGTGAGGCCATTGAAGAAGAGAAAGGTTATGCCCCGTGCTCAGGGCATCAGACTTGTATTGGCAGAGCCCTCCACTCAGAGTCAGGAGGCACAGACCACCGGAGCTCCCTCTCAGTTAGCAGTTGATCCAGTCCTTCCACAGTCCCAGCCTCAGGCAGAAGCAGCAGACCCAGCTTCTCCACAGTCCCTACCACCAGCAAACCCTTCACTCTCACAAACACAGCAGCAGTATGGACCACAGCAGGCCGAGGGCCAATAGGGAGTTTTCTCTACTCTCTCTCTCTCCCATATTTTTGTGATCTATTTTTGATACATAGCATTGAGGACAATGCTATATCTTAGTTGGGGGAGTGGATCTTTTAGGCATTTGATTTGGTACTTTGGAATGTATGATGATGACAGTTTTATTTCTTTCTTTTCTTTATGTCATTTCTCATTTTGGTAATGTAGACAACTTTAATATTTTGGTATGTATAAGTTAACTATCCATTGTAAATATTCATCCCTTATGTATATTCGTCTAATTCCCCTCATGTACATATTTATTCTATCCCATGCACTTTACTTTATAGCTTCTTATTTTTCTTTCATAGCTTCTTGTTTGATTTTCGCGTGAGCAATAAACCTTTGGTTTTATTAACGCCACGGGTCTTTCCAAAGGTGGATTTGTGTGAACTGGGTGGCTCGTCCCAAGGATGGATGGTGTGACAACCTTCTTAAGGGTTTGAGTCTTCCTTTTTTTTTTCCTTTTTTCTCCTTTTTTTCTAGTTAATGAATAACGGTGCCTCAAGAAAATCTTCACTTGGGCCTAACACAGTTGCCTTTGATCCCATGGTCAAAGACAAACCGTTGTGTTTAGGATGGTGACAGTGGCAGTCTTGAGACTCTTGTGTTGGCCGATATTCATCGGGTGGTTCTTCGGGGCCATTTTGGTTACTCAAAACACGACCAAGGTCGTTGTGGGCCCTCGACTCGGTTTCTTCATCAATCCCCTAGCAGTGAGTAGGGAGGAATTCGAAAGTGCAAGTCCAAGTTCCGTGCCACTAGTCTAGAACTTGCCCTGAGTGATATCTAGGAGAATATTTAGGTGTGATTTTACTTGAGAAGTGACTATAGGCCTTCCTTGGTTTGAACAAAGAATTGAACACTTTCAGGACCTTCCAAAGACAATATTTCCTAGTCAACCCTCTTGAGCCTTGAGCCTCTTCTTTCAGAAAACCACGCTACAAGCCTTCAACCGTTCTTTTACCCTCTCTTGGCACCCGATCTTTCCTTAGCACTAGGCAAAAAGGTATAAGTTTGGGGGAGAGACGAGGGATGTGATGAAGTGATAAAGAAGGCACAAAAGAAAGAAAAGAGAAGAATAAACAAAAAGAAGAAATAAAGGGAATTGATAAAAGAGTGTTACCAAAGGTTTGGAATGCATGAGAGGAAGAAAAGTGCCTAGAATGAATCAAAAAGGTGCGACAGTGTGTCTCTCCAACCTTATAAAATAGGAAATGACTCAAAGAGTCAAGAAAATGTGAGAACAGTTAAAAATGAAGTGCTTAAGGAAAGATAGAACTCACTCTGACCAAATACTTCCTACCCTTAACCAAAAGCCTTCATCATGATTCCACAAAAGCCCTGTATGATCTCAAGTCGAGTGAAACCTACATTAGTGGTGATTTAAACAAAGGGCAAGCCTATGGTACTTTCAGCCGGACTTGGTACTTTTTCCTTGATGAGAGATGAGAGATTCTCTATATTCCTCGTTCTGCGTGTTATCAATCCAAAAGTGAGGTGCTTAGGGAAAGTCGCGGAATAAGAGTCTGGGATCCACACTGACCGAGGTGATAGTTAGAGTTTCACTGATGAGTTCGAACAACTCTTGAAGCTCTTGTATCACACTTGAAACTATGGGTTGAAAGGTCTAATCATTGTCAATGGTTCATTTGCATTAGGGGCTATGGTTAGTCCCAATTGATGCTAGTTGAGGTCACCATTAGGACATCCGAATTTTCGTGAAATCTATCATAGGGGTGGGGTTTATTTTGTTTGCTTGAGGACAAGCAAGAGCTTAAGTTTGGGGGAGTTGATAACTTGAATTTTTGCCTCGTTTTCCATTCCTCTATACCTGAGTTTTAGATATAATTGTACTCAGAATAGCCCCAAAATCTTACACGTTGTGCTTGTTGCAGGATTGAACCATAAATGAGGACACACAGTCTAGAACATGCTCAAAACAGGAGTGAATCCGGCACAAGGATCGAAGACAACAAAAAGTTATCCGGCAAAAGGCCACCGCGGTCGCGGTCCAGTTTTCGCGGACGGAAGTGGCTGACTTCAGAGGACCAGCAGAAAAGGCAATGCTCCTTCGCGACTGCGGTCATGGTTTCCCGGTCCGCGAAGATCAACTTCAGAGAACCAGCAGGCAAGGCAGGCTCCTTCGCGGCCGTGATCATGGTTTCGCGGTCCGTGAAGATCAAGTTCAGAGAACCATTTCCAAGGAAAATATCCACCGCGGCCGTGGTGGTTTAACTTCAGCAATCCAGCAACTCAAGGCCCAGATGACTTTCGCGGCCGCGGTGGCCTCGCAGGGGCATTTTTGTCCGAAATTTTAGCAGACTATAAATAGACTATTTTGTAACTTTTTAGGGGGGCTGGTAATTTCTAAAGTGAAGAACACGAAAATAATCTGGGGTTTTCATCTTCTTAGCTTTTGCTCTTGTCTTTTTAACAAAAAAACATCAATTTCATCGTAGGAACCAATTAATGGGTTCTATTTCTTCTCTATCATTGTTTCTATCTTTGATTATGAGCAGCTAGACCCATTAGCTAGGGTTGTGGCTCAACCCTAGTATGGGTATGTGATGGGTTTGTGAAATTAAGGTTGGGAAATTAGTGGGTGTTGGCTATTTAGGCTAATTTGGTGTTCTTATGGCCATAATTAGTGGTTGCAAACACTAATTAGTTCTTTCATGACTTGGGTCCTTCTTAAGAGAGAGGGCTTGAGTCTAGAAATTATCCTAATAGGGAATTAGGGTATTATCAAGGGATTGATAATCCCAATAAACTGGGTTAAACCCAAAAATGGTGAAACCCCCACTTGAGCCCTAGTTAACGGGTTAAATCTCGAGAGAGTAATACCCTACCTAAGCCTTAATTTCTTGATTAATTTACACCCAATTGTCCTCGAGAGAGGTAATTAGGGCAAAGCCACTCAAACTACCGAGAGGTATAGAGTGGGCACAACCGTGCATTGGTTATAGCTGTATCCCTAATCAATATCCCGACCTTAGAATTGAAACCCGTTGTGTATTCACCTAGGTAACGGTCACGACCCTAGTGCCTTTACCATCATAAGAAAACAACAACAAAAACAATTTAGTTAATTTAGTCATTAATTAGCATACAATCAATAGAATAGACTCAGCATAATTCCAACCACCAAATGATTAGAAGTGCAATTAGAAACACTCGACTCTTCTAGATCACTTAGACACTCACTCCCATTATTGACTCCATGTGGATTCGATCCCGACCATTCGGGTAAAAGCTACACGATCCTTGCCTTCCTACTCGTATAGTAGTGTGGGTAAGGCGTGATCAGTGCGTAATGGAGCGGAGTCTTTGCTTGTAGCGGAAATCAAGGAAAAGAAATTCAGAGATCCAACATTTGTACAGTTGAGAGAGGCAATTTTGAATCACAAAACGTCAGCACTTTCACTGCGCAATCACGACGGTGTCTTGCGGTGTCAAGGGAGGCTATGTGTTCCGGATATGGGTAATCTTCGGGAGAGGGTAATGGTAGAGGCTCATAATTCCAGGTATTCTGTTCACCCAGGTTCTACGAAAATGTATCGCGATCTCAAGGAGATTTATTGGTGGAATGGTATGAAGAGAAGTGTGGCAGACTTTGTGGCTAGGTGTCCGAATTGTCAGCAAGTGAAGGCCGAGCATCAGAGGCCTGATGGGTTGGCGCAACTTATGGAAATACCGATGTGGAAATGGGAAATTATCAATATGGACTTTGTGGTAAGGTTACCCCGCACTCAGTGCAAGTTCGACTCAACTTGTGGATCGACTCACAGAGTCGGCGCATTTCTTTCCACTCAAGTCCACCGATACTGCAGAACAATACGCTCAGTTGTATATCAAAAAAATAGTCAGACTCCATGGCACTCCAGTTTCTATTATCTCGGAACGAGGAGCCTAGTTCACAGCTAACTTTTGGAGGAAATTTCAGCAAGGTTTACGTACTCAGGTAAATCTCATCACATCTTTCCACCCACAGACGGACGGTCAAGAGGAGCGGACTATTCATACGCTTGAAGATATGTTGCGGGATTGTGTTTTAGATTTCAAGGGTAGCTGGGATGATCACTTGCCGCTTATAGAGTTTTCTTACAATAACAGTTTCCATGCTAGTATTCAAATGGCCCCATTTGAGGCATTGTACGGTAGGAGGTGTAGGTCTCCAATCGGATGGTTCGAGGTTGGTGAGGTAGTACTGCTAGGACCGGATCTTGTGCATCAATCTATGGAAAAAGTTAGAGTCATTCAGGAAAGGATGAAAACTGCTCAGAGTCGTCAAAAATCCTATGCGGATGTTCGTCGTAGAGATTTGGAGTTTCAAGTATATGATTGGGTATTCTTGAAGGTGTCTTCCATGAAGGGAGTGATACGGTTTGGGAAGAAAGGGAAATTGAGCCCAAGGTATGTCGGGCCATATCGGATCGCTCAAAGGATAGGGCAAGTAGCGTATAGGCTGGAATTGCCCCCTGAAATGTCATTAGTGCATCCAGTGTTTCATGTGTCCATGCTAAAGAAGGTAATTGGAGATCCAACTGCCATCGTGCCAGTTGAGATCATTGAAATTAATTAAGAATTGTCGTATGAGGAGGTTTCGGTTGCTATTCTTAATAGGCAAGTCCATAGATTGAGAAACAAAGAAATTGCTTCTATTAAAGTGTTATGGCGAAGTCAGCAAGTCGAGGAAGCCACATGGGAAGCGAAAAGTGAAATGAAAGAAAAATATCCCCATTTGTTTGAACAAGTCTAGTAGTGACCTTGAGAGCTGCCATCTCTAAGCAATTATATGTTGTGTCAAATTTTGTGCAAAAAGCACCCCATTTCCCCCCCTAAATGCCCTACTCTTGTAACATCTCAAGTTGTGCCATATTTGTATATATTGTGATTATTTGGGTAATGTGCAACTCCTTGAAGTAAGCTAAATTATGTGCAATTCATGTGATAGTTAAATAATATGCAAGTTGTGGTGTTAACTGAATTATGTATAAGCATGTTGAAGTAATTGAATTATATACGATTTAATGAGATAACTGAATTATGTGCAAGTTGTTGGAGTAATTGAAAATGTGTGAGATTGGTTAACAATGTGTTTCGGGGGCTCTCTGACAGGTAGATAGGCCTAATTCCAAAGGAAACTCTGGCAAAATTTTCAGAAAATATCGGAGTTAAATAAATTGGGGGTTAGCATATTGTGTTGTCCAAAATGATTCCCCCGATCCTCATTTGACGACGAATGATTTTAAGTGGGGGAGGATGTAAAGACCCGTAAATTTTCATGTCTAAATTAATGCCCGAATAGGTCCCCGTGTTGTTATAACTGTAGAAGTTCTTAAAATGGACCCCTTTTGAAGTAAAAAGTACCCCGGGACTTAAAACATAAAATTTTCCAGAATTGCGTTGTTATGCGATGCACTATGCGATCGCATAACAGGTATGCAGACCGCATAGTGGTCGCATACATGGACAACCTTCTGTCCAATTTGAGGACAGCTATGCGGCCCAAGATGCGATCGTATTTTGGGAATGCAGACCGCATAGCTGTCACATCCTTGCACCTTCATTTTTGCGGAGGAAGTTATGCGATCGCATAAAATGTATGCGGACCGCATAATGATCGCATACCAGGGCAGTCTGGTTCCCATTTTGGCCCATTTGAGGGCCAACTATGCGACAGGAATGCGGACCGCATAGCAGGAATGCGAACGCATTCCTGACCGCATTTCCTGCTTCGGGGCTTTTAAAATTCTAATTTTTGCACCCGACCCCCAGTTTAATAAAACACCCCTCCCCTTCATTTTTAGCATGCATCTGAACAAAAATAGAGAGAAGCGAGAGTGGGTTATAGAGAGAGAAGTCTCCATCTTCCCCAAATTGATTCTTCAAACATCACTCAGGCCCGGAAATTATCGAATAATCTTCATCTTCTTCACTATAAGAGGTAAGTCTCCACCCCATTTCCTTTTAATTCTCAGGTTTTATCTAAAAAGGGGTAGAACACATGGGCTAATTGTGAAAATAAGAGATAAGGCTTGCATGCATGTGAATAATCCTCCATAATCTAGTAAAGCGAAACAAGTTTGAGTAATTATTCACAAAAGGGGGGTTGGTAATCTAAGGGGTCACATAGCGTTCGATTAAATGCCTAAATGAGTTTGAGTTATGTTCATGGTTCCTAATTCTAAGTGAAATATGTCACATTGTGGAATAGATTGACGGTGCTAGATGGTCCGGTGATTTGTGATAAAAATTAAAGGGGATTCCAATTCGAGATATGTATGGCTAACTTTAATCTTCGTAGAGTCACATTGTTGGTGTCCGAGCATTCGGTATGAGTTTCTTGTTGAGTACATGTGAATTGATTGTCCGGTTATGTTGAGGTGTAAGATTTCATTTTTTCTGATATTCTTAGTCGATTACCATGTTAAGTGAAATTGTGAAAGGTGATTCCTTTGTGATTACTCCATCATGTGCAAGGTTCGTTAAATGCTTGAATATTTTGGTATGAAAGAATGGTAACGAACCCAAATGTGTGAATGTATCTAAGTGCTAAGGGTTGTGTAACAAGTGATGAAAAAGAGTTATGAATTGATTTAATTGAACTAAATGACCATGGCAATATCGTATACGACTCATTGTTTGGCAAGGTTTACTGTGGCTTGATTTCATACGGATTGTTAGAAGTAATGAATTTATATTCTTGTTGATGAAAATCTTTGTGATTGAATTAATGGTTGATAAAGACTATTGTGAACACATGATTGTTTGGTTGTTATGAAATTGTACTCTTGATGATATGAAGCCTTGTGATTGGATTGTGGCTGTAATTGTTGCTATGAAATGTGATTGTACGGTGGGATCGGGTTGTGCGCCGCAACAAAAACAATAAGGTTGGTGTGAGAAGAAATAAGGGTGGAATGCGAATTGTACGGTTGGATCGAGTTACATGCCGCAACAGAATGTTATAAGGCTGAAATGTGATTGTCCGGTGGGATCGGGTTGCACGCCGCAACAGGAAGTAATAAGGGTGGATTGTTCAGAAGGAATAAGGATGGAATATGATGTGTTGAAATAAGAATCTGTGAAACTCTCAATTGTGTTTGCTTCTGTACCTGTGCACTATTTGTTGGTTCCTTTAATTGTCTCCTATCTATGTATTGTTTGATTCTACTTAGAGTAAAGTTTGTTCATACATACTAGTACTATTCAACGGTACTAACGTCCCTTTTGCCGGGGGCGCTACATCTTTTATATGGATGTAGGTGGTTCCGTAGCAGGTAGCTCAGCCCGCCGTTAGTGGTGCCTCCTCTTCATCTTTTCAGCAGTTCCGGTGAGCCCCTTTTCCTCTCGGGGCCGTGTGTGGACTATATCATTCTCTTTTGCTTATGTTGAAAAAGGTATAGCCGGTGCCTTGTTACCGACAAGTTTATGTAAAATTCCTAGTACTCTTAGAGCCTCCGTAGACACTATGTGGGCTGTATATACATATATTTTGGGTGGTAGTAGTATTCACTCGTAATTGTAGATCGCATCGGAAATGTTGTATGTAACTTGTATGTTTTAGATTATCAATTGTTGAAAATTAAAAGAGGAAAATGAAATTATGTTTTAAATTTCACTTGAAATCTAAATTGGCTACTTCATACGGAAAAATGTATATTATGAACACGGGGTAATACGTTGGGTAGGAAAGGCAATCCAGGTCCGCTTGACTGGGCTCATCCGGTTAGGCACCGGTCTCGTCCCTCGATTTTGGGGCGTGAAACCTGTCATGTGATTGGAACACGCACTGTCCAAATACCATTTTCCTTTGTGACTCCTTCTGTGGTGTTCCTGCAAAACATGATGTTTATCTTTTCTTAGGTACCCAAGTCTGCTTAGGTCCTTTTAGGTTAGCATTGCTAGGTTCAGGATTGTTTATTGGGTCTCCAAACCCATTCTGACACATTTGATTTGCGAAAACGACAAAAGGAATACTTATGACCACTTTTATTGCAATAGTGACATTTGGGGCTTGATCCAATTATGGATTTCCCACTTGAGTCAGAACTAGTTGCCTCTGTTCTGGAAGGTCCTTTTCTAGTCAACTTATAAGATGTCTGATTGGACCTGGTAGAACTATAACCGGTGGATTTGCGCACGCGGTTAAGCTGCACAAGTAATCCATCATACTCATCATGAAGTTCATCCTTTTCAATTTCACATAAATCAAGTTTGAGTTTCCAGTCTCTTATTTCCCTATTTAGTCTTTTTATTTCATAGAACAACTTTTGTGATTTTTTTAAAGTAAGATCAAGAATATCCTGTAATTCATTATATCTGTCACATTTATAGGGTCTTACCCCGCTTGTTTCACCTCGAGCCATGAAACAATTTTCATTTTCATCCTTTTCTTCATTGTCATAGTCATCCTCGTCTGTCCAGCATCCAGATATTTTCTTCATGTCGGTTTCAACAATTGTCATGAAGCACAGGTTAGCTACTTCCTCATATTTTGAACTGTCTTCACCATTCCAAATTCCAAATAATTTATTTTTATTGAATCCTTTGGAGACTTTTCTTTTGAGTTCAGGGCATTCAGCTTGAACATGTCCAAATCTTCCGCATTCATAGCATTTTCCATCATTTTTATCATGTTCTCCATATTGTCTGGTACGCCTGGATCGGAACCTACCTTTCTTGGTTTTTCCGTATCTCCTCATCAGTCCGTCCATAATTCTTGATACTAGAGCAATTTATTCTTTGAGAGCTTCAGGATCATCATCTATATCGCTTTCTACTCTATCAGTTGTAGCTTTGAAAGCTACAACCTTCTTATTTTCTTCTTGAGCAGTTTTCTTCAGATGGGTCTTTTCAAAAGCTATGAGTTCTCCCCGAAGTTCATCATATGACATTTTGTTCAGCTCTAGAGATTCAAGAGTGACGACTTTCGTTTGCCATGTGGTAGGCAGACTTCTTGGCAGATCACCCAATACTTGATGATAGGGAGCTAACTGATGAACTTCCTGATGAGGACACAATGATCATTGAAGTTCAACCTCCATGGAAGATGTACTTTGATGGTGCTGCACATTGTAGAGGAGCTGGTGATGGCATAGTATTTTTCACTTCTCAAGGTGAAGTTATGCCCTACTCTTTTACGTTGATGCAACTATGCTCTAACAACATTGCTGAGTATCAAGCATTAATACTTGGGATTGAAATGGTTGTCAAAATGAAGTGGTTGCAATTGCAAGTCTTTGGTGACTCTCAGTTAGTGATCAACCAGCTTTAAGATAGTTATGAGGTCAAGAAACCTAAACTACGCCCATATCATGATTATGCTAAAATATTAATGGGGTGGGTCGGTGACGTGACAATTTCACATGTGACTAGGAAAGAAAACAAGAAGGTTGATGCTTTAGCTACCCTAGCTTCATTGTTAATCCTGCCTAATCAAGCGCAGGTTACTATCTGCCAAAAATGGGTAGTACCGCCGCCAAATGAGGGTGAAAGTGAAGAAAATGAACTCGAGTATGTTGTCACTGTTTATGAAGTTGAGAAGGAAGAATGGTGACAACCTATTATCGATTACTTGAGCTATGGGATACTTCCAAAAATTTTGAGGAGAATCACTGAAATCCGTGATCGTGCATCTCTCTTCCTTTACTACAAGGATACTCTATATAGAAGATCATTTGAGGGAGTACTCTTGCAATGCTTAGGGGATGATGAAGCACTCCAAGCTTTGCAAGAAGCACATTTTGGGGTATGTTGGTCACACCAGTCTGGACCAAAGATCCACTTCCATATAAAAAGGATGGGATTCTATTGGCCAACAATGGTAAAAGATTGCTTGGACTACACTCAAATATGCAAGGCTTGCCAATTCCATGCAAAGTACATTCACCAGCCTCCCAAAGTGTTGCACCCAACTATTGCATTCTGGCTGTTTGACGCTTGGGGATTGGATATTGTTGGACCGCTGCCAAAGACCTCTGGTGGGAACCTATACATATTGGTTTCAACTGACTACTTCTCAAAAGGGGCTGAAGTTGTTGCTCTTAAGGAAGTAAAGAAGGAAAATGTTGCAAGTTTCATCTGAGTAAACATAATCTATCACTTTGGAATTCCTCGTTATATAATAACAGATAATGGAAAATGTTGCAAGTTTCATCCGACTCTTCTATGTATAATGTTGCCCTCAATGATCTAGCTAAGACATTCAACAAGACTCTATGAAACTTGTTAAAGAAAGCCGTCTCCAAATCCAAACGAGATTGGAATGACCGTATGGAAGAAGCTCTGTGGGCTTATAGGACAACTCACCGCACGCCAACACAAGCAACCCCTTATTCACTCATTTTTGGAGTTGAAGTCGTCTTTCCACTCGACCATCAAATACCTTCATTATAATTAGATATTCAAGAAGGGTTCACTGATGAAGAAAATGCTCGACTTTGATTAGCAGAGTTTGAAGCTCTTGATCAGAAGAGGTTCAAAACTCAATAGAGTCTTGAATGTTATCAAGCCCGATTGTCTCATGCCTTCATTAAAGAGTTAGACAAAGATCGTTTCAAGTATAAGATCAAGTACTTTCCATACGAAGACCCATTATTAATTTCCATAAACTTATAGGGAAGTTCACTTCAAAATGGGATGGACCATATGTCGTGCAAGAAGCTTATTCAAGTGGGCCTTACAAGTTGGTTGATGCGGATGGCATGAGAACCGACCCTATCAATGACAAGTTTTTGAAGAAGTATTATCCTTGAAGTTGCAATGCTCCTTAATGCAAGAGTATAAACTGCATGTCACTCCTTGTCCGCAAGAGTATAAATTGTATACGGCCCAAAAACGCCCGCTAGGTTGAAAACCTCGAAAGAGGCGGCCTAGGCAAAAGTTAGGACATAAAAAAAGCCTCACCTATTCCGAACTACGGTATGACTTGATCCTCTTCACCAAGGTACATAGGCAGCTTAGAGTTTCATTCTAAGTTCAGTCGCATAAGTTAAAAATATATATCACCCCTAACATTGTCCTAAGTAAGGCATAACAAAATAAAATCTATTGGTTGGCACCTAAACATAGGGCTTACATGTATCTTTTACCTTATCAAAAGGTTGATGGCTCATGTGGGCAAGTCTATAGGCTCGATGATAGGTTAGTATCTCCGAGAGGATGGTTATTGTCATCTTGAAGGAGGCAAAATATTAAAGTAAAAATTTTAAGTCTGCCGGTTTCCCAATGAAAGTCTTCGAAGGATCTCCAAGTATGGAAGTCGAATCCGTAAATTTCATCAAGTCTCCAATTAAAATCGTTCTTGATTTAAAGGCGCTTTTATGTCAAGGTATCACCTTTTGGGGGAAAAGCACTCACGTCTGAAATTCCCAACATGGCTAAATGCAAAGGTAAAATATAAAGTACTACCTAGCAGTATCTTGCAGGAATTCGATTTAAAATTTTTGATATGTCTTGAAACTGTCAACGAGTCGGAATCTGAAACTGTCAACGAGTCGGAATCTAAAGTTGATTTCAAAATATTATCTAGGACTTCATTCCACTGTTTTATCCCATATTATTCTTTTAACTGTCTACTTTAGAACTTATTTCTTTTATGTACTATTTTAAACTATTTTATTTATAAATCCAGTAGAGTCTTACCCTGACCTCGTCACTACTTGACTGGGGTTAGGCTTGGCACTTACTGGGTACCAAATGTGGTGTACTCATGCCCTTTCATGCACATGTTTTTCGTGTGCATATCCAGGTTCGAGTTCTCAGTCCCGTGGCTAGTGGTCGTTGCAGCTTCATCGAGGAGACCATAAGGTATTTCTGTCACGTCCGCAAAATCCTCCGAGTAACCTTCCATTCCATCTTTTAGAGATATCTACTATGTATTTTCTTTCCAGATTTATATAGAGCTATAATAGTATAGAAGCTTGTGACTGCGTTGTGACAATCCGGGTCTTGAGGTATATATATTGTACATGTCGAGCGGCGATGTTATGTTTATCTAGAATTTTCTTTTCTTGTCTTTACTTTTATCGTATTTGATTTAATTTTATCCGCAAATTTAGGCTTACCTAGTCGTAGAGACTAGGTACCGTCACGATACCTTTCAGAGGGTAAATTGGGTCGTGACAGATCAGAGCTCATTGATACATACAACCTCTTTAACCTAGGTATAAGAGGTAAGTAATGCATCTCTTTAACTGGAACTTTCTTTTTTGTATTGGCATTTGTGACTTCCTTAAAACGAGGCTGATTACAAAATTTACAGATCTCTAGAGATGTGTCATCCTTATAGAATAACATGCAACCTTTCTCACAACAATCAATTCTCTCTGATGAAAGACACAACTTAGAAACATATTTTTTTACCAGTATAAACATATTTTGGTAAGTCAATGTTACTTGGATTAAGTTCATCCATAAGCCCAATAATAGAGTTCATGCCCGCTTGGGAAATAGAACTATCTGATTTAATACTTAGCAATCTAATCGCAACAGACAATTTGGAATGCACCGAGCCTTCATATAATGGACAACTAGCTTCCTCTAACTATTCATAGAAACACTAAGCCTCATCATTTGGTTCGGGTTGAATCCCTGGAAACATCCGAAAAGCATCCCTCATCATCTCATTGTATCGAGAATTTTTAACATTATGCTCCGCAATGGGGCTACCCTCTCCACCAAAAATTATGAAAGTTAACATCATCTAAAGTAGCATGATTCTCACTGTGAACTGTCACGACCCCAAATCCTAACAGGCTGTGATGGCGCCAATTGAAAAATATTGATTTTAAGCACAAAATTCGAAATCGGTCAAAACCCGACCCCCGGGCCTGCGTCTCGAAACCCAGAAATTTTTATGCCGAAATGTTCTTCATCATCTCATGAGTCCGTACATATAAAGAACGCTAAAATCGGAGTTTGTTTGACCCCTCAAATCGACCTCTAAAGGTCTCATAATCTCAAGCCCTAACCCCACCTTTTTCTACTGATTTTTATGAATTAAACACTGAGATTATGTTCCTTAATCACGTATAATCGAGTTTTAAGATCCAAATTACTTACCTCTATGAAGAACACTGGTTTTCCCTCTTCAAAATCGCCTCAAAAGCTTCTTCCCGTTCAAAAATGATGTTAAAAGGTCTAATGGTCGCGGAGGGGTTTTAATTTAACTGCCCAGTGATTTCTTCATCGCGATCGCGGACTTCCAGTTGCGATCGCGGAGCACAAAACCCACTGCCTCTCTTTTTACTCTACGCAATCGCGGAATGTCCCACGCGATCGCGAAGCTTAGCCTTCCACACCCACGCGATCGCATCTCCACCCACGTGACCGCACTGACCAACTCCTTCAACTTCTCACCAGTCCACGCTCCTCTACGCGATCGCGGTCTTGGCCACGCGTTCGCGTAGTACAAGTTCACAGACTCACGCGATCGCGACCTGACCCATGCGATCACGATTCACAATTTTCCCCAGGACCCAACTTACTCTATGCGATCGCGGACGAGTTCACGCTATCGCAGTGAACAAATCCCTGCTGCTAAAACACCAGAAAACCAGCTATTCCTTTAAGTCCAAATGAGTCTGTTAACCACCCGAAATCAATTCTGAGCCCCTCGGGACCCCAACCAAACATACCAACACGTCACATATGATCATTCAAACTTAGTTGCACCCTCGGAACACCAAAATCGCATCGGATTCAAGCCTAATAACTTTAAATTTCAAAAATCCACCAACGATGCCGAAACTATCCAAAACAACTCTGATTGACCTGATATTTTGCAGACATATCCAAAATGACATTACGAACCTGTTCCAACTGTCAAAATTCCATTCCGACCCCGATAGCTTATTTTTCACTACCGACCGAAAATCGGCAAAAACTAACTTTCGCCAATTCAAGCCTAATTCTACACTGGACATCACAAAAATATTCTGATCACACCCCTTAGTCTTAAATCACCTAACGAAGCTATCCGAGCTATAAAATCCGTATTCCGAGGTCATTTACCAATAAGTCAACTCTCAGATGACTTTTTCCAATTTTAAGGTTATTTTTAAAGACCGAATGACTAAACTCTCACTACAACCATTCTGATTTCAAGCCTACCAACTCTAACACATCAATAACCATCCTATAACAAGTCAATAACAGTAATTATAATGCAGGTTCTACGTAACGATAGATCGGGTCGTTACATGAACAGTCCATATATAATAATTTTCAACAAACCCTTTCTTGTAGAGATGAACTTTAACTTGGTCTGTTTTCAATAAATTAACGCACTTACATTTCACACAAGGGTACCTGATCCTTCCTCCAATAAGAATATCATCAAGTGTTTTAGCCTTAGCAATAAATTCAGCAACTCCTTCAATAGATTCATCCTCAACCCCGCACAATCAAGATGATTCCTATTATATAGTCATCTACGATGCACAAATTCCATCTACTCAAATAGAAATCTAGAAATGATATATTTAAAACAATTTAATTTATTTAAACTGGTTACAAAGTTATATCTTCCAAAGGTTCGTTTCAGATATATACATCTCATTGTATCAAAGCACTTTAATTGCTATATTTTATTTTTTAAATTAATAGTTTTTGACAATTGAAATCTCACATTAATCCCTATTGTAAATAATATAAGTCTTTAACTATAATAATTAAACTTGAATAACTTCTTAAATGTTCATATAATACAAATTAACTAACGATTTCTCAAATTTACAAATTAATCTTAATGTTGAAATTCAAAAAAAAAAAATTAATATTATTCTAATAATAAAACTAACAATCAACAATGAACCTAGTACAACAAACTTTACACCAAAGTTTTAAGCTATAACTAGTTAATATAATTACCGTTGGAAGTGAAAGTTGGGTTTCCTTCTTTCCTATCGTTGTTTTATCAATTACTTTATGCCAACATGTCACCTTTTTATTTCGAAAATAATTAAGTTAATCAAACACTAATTCAACATAATATTAACTAGGGGTGTTCAAATCGAACCGGAAAATCGCACCAAATCGAAAAATCAAACCAAACCGATTAAAACACCCCGACTAGGTTTGGTATTGAGTAAAAAAACCCGAACCAAACCTCTATATATATATATATATATATATATATTTATATATATTTAAGACTATATATTAAATTTTCTTTACCAAATATAGAAATATTTGGGATCCTCTCGTGTATTAACCTTGAAAGCGTACAATGACGAAAAATTATTGATGGATGGCTAAGAAAATAATTATCATGTGTTACTAACAAAATTCTCTCATTGGAATATTTTAATAGATCATGTGTTTGTCAATTTTTTTCAATATTTACTACACATATATTCACTTATCAAAATTTTATCTATAACTTTTAACAAATTAAGATTCGAATAATATTCATGTAACAAAAAAAGCTCAAAAACCCGAAAAACCCGACAAAATCGAACCAATCCAAACCTATATAGTTGGTTTGGTTTGGTTTTGATAAAATTCAAATCGGTCCATGTACACCCTAATCTTAACAAATTCAAAATTAGATTTAGGATTTCTTAACGTATTCTTGTTTAACCCAAAATTTTAACCATACCTTATTCAACATATTCTTCTCTCTTTTTGTTTTATATTAAATATCATTAACAAAACTAAAATCCCTAAAATTTCAACCATACCTACTTCAACTAGCTAGGATGTTCATATAGAAAATTATTACAAATTTAACAATGAAAACAAAATATATATGTCAACGAAATACTTACCTCGACAAAAAAAATGTCAAAGAAGTCGACTGAGGAGTTGCCGCCGCCGCCGTCAATCACTGTTGCAAAACGAATAAAAAATAGTTTATAAATAAAGGGGAAAAGTGAGGAGGAATGAGAGGGAGAAGGGAGGAGGAAACGAGAGAGAGAGAGAGAGGAAACATACTTTTAAATTTTATTTGTTCTAGGGGAGAAGGACGGGAGGGAGAGAGGAGGAAGACGAGAGAAGAAGGAGGAAGAACAGAGATGTTCTGTTTTTTAGGGACAGGGTCGGGTAGGGTTTTTAGAAAACAAATTCGACCGATTAGGTCGGAATTGTCATTTTAATTTTTTTTTCTAAAAAGTACCGACCAAATCGGTCGGAAATAAAGTCAAACAAGTCAAACTAAATTTTCCACCAAAAGTTGCGACCGATTTGGTCGAAAATATTTTAAAAATATATAGGAGATATATATTTGAAAATCCGTCGGAAATTCTTGACAAAAATTTTCAGTCGGAAATTCTTGATTTACTAGTAGTGTCTACAAGTTTCAAGCTTGAAGCAATCAAGTTCAAGTTCAAGCTCAAGAAAGAAGAACAAATCAACATTCAAGGAGTACGAATTCAAATCAAAGTTCGTGCTAGTTGAATTCAAGATCATCTTTTGTGGCAACAAATATAGGTTCAAGATCAAGCTCAAAGGCCCTTGAATTTATTTACTGTGGAAAAGAAGAATCGAAGGAATCATAGATATTGTAACACTAAAATTATTTGAAATCAATTACTACAATTATTGTAATATTTTTCGGTCTCGATTATTTTTCTTGACGCAAATTTATTGTCCACAATCATCTACTAATCTTCAAGGTTATATACGCCGTTTGTACCTTTAGCGTCTTAACCACTCATTTACTTATCCAAATCAGTGTTATGGACACATTTTCCACAAATATACATGCGTCAAAAAAGAAATGACAGAGAAAAGACCAAGCCAAAAGAAGAGCAATTAATTTTTGAAGACATGGAAAACGATCGGAAGCCCCACAATTGTAGTATTTGGAAAACTTCGTAGTTTTCCAATTGCAATTTTATATAAATGTTTTAGCTCAGTCTCAGCTTTCTAACACCAAATTATTCCCCAGTTTTAAATTGTGTCGTACGCTGCAGTGCATTAACAATATAATTAGTTGGAAATGGGAGAAGAAGAACAAAAGAATCATGTGGCTTTAGAAGTTGAAGTTCCTGAAACTCATCATCAGATTGGCCAAGGTCGTCTATCTCCCTGCATGCATGCTCCTCTCTTGTTTTCCGATCCTCTTTTCTAATTGGCATTTGTTTCACAAATAATCAAAATAATCGACAATCGTTAGCAAATAGAGTATGTATGTTTACCTAAATGTTTCACTTTTTCTCATAGTAAATTAACAATTGGCAAATTCGAAGTCTTGTTTCCCACTATAATTTTGCAAATATAAGATGCGCACATGTTTTCTTACATAAAGTGAATAATTCATACTTTTTTCATACATGTTGTCCCGAAAGACCTACGAATAGCAAAAAACATGGCACAGTAGAAGAAAAATTCATATATGTGATATTTACCAGTGGAATGCGTTTTGGTCTTGTTAGATAACTTCTACAATATTTTACTTTTATCTTATTTTGTATGAGTTGAGCTTAGATGGAGAAGTGAACATTCATATAGCCGACACCCACTTGTTTATAAAGATTGAGAGTAATCATTATTATTATTGTTTGATCTGTTGTAGTGATACTCTTGTAAATTTAACTCTAGGACATGATTTTGAAGGATATGTGCATGATGGACAATGCAGTATTTTGTCTAAAATTTATAGAGTATATGCTGAAAACTTAGGACTGGGGCCTCAATAAGTGCAGTGCGTACAATTAATCCTTGAGATTAGCTGTTTTTCATTTAAAAAATCTACTGATAATTCTGAGATTTTTTTTCTATAATTAGAAGTGATTTTATTGAGAGTTGATAATTCTACTGATAATACTGATAATTCTGAGATTTACTGATAATTCTGAGATGTTATGGGTGTAATTGATATGAATCTTCTCATGTTTGGTTATCCAAAATATTTGTGAAAACACATTTTACTCTAATTTAAGGCTTCTCTGCGTCAGACAACTGGTTATTTATGGTGAGGAAATGGATAGAGTTAGGAGGATGGTAAATAACCTTTTGAGTGTAATGTATGTATATATTACTGTTACAAGTATCTTTGAAGTTGGCATCTGGTTAGTCAGCTTTGTAAATTGCTCTTCCACATGAATAAAACTTTTTTATATTTTCTCTTGAAAGTTGAAAAGTGTTTCTGAAAATGGACTTCTTCATCTGTTGTTGATTACGATATGTATTTCATTGGGTTTGATTCCTCAACAGTGTTGGATAGTCTGTATAGTTCTTGCTCTTGTGTAGGATATACTTTCTTGATACTTTCTTAATTTGTTTGTTTCTGTCTCCTGTTTGGAAAAATGTAGATTCATTCATTCAAGTGGGAGTTCTTATGTGTACTGGTTTGAACAGTGCTTACGCGCTTGGATATGCTGGCGCAATCATGGTACCTTTGGGATGGATTGGAGGTGTGATTGGTCTGATGTTAGCAACAGTGATATCATTATATGCTAATGCTCTAATTGCTAAGATTCATATATGGTGCGTACGAGAAAATTGATATCAACATGTAGTAGTCCTTTTAGCTCCTTATAACATCTCAGTTTTATTTATTGGGATGTCGGCTGACGGCTGATGCAGGTCAGAAAGCTTATGTACTTGTTTGGGGATTACAGTATGCAAATCTATTCTTGATAAATATTGGATATATCATTCTGGGTGGACAATCATTGAAGGTAAGATGTTTTGCATCATGAGAATATATTAATCATAAACTGACTTGTTTTACGTTAATGGAAAATCTATTACAGACTAAGATCTTAATTCCCCCGGCGAGGAAAGGCCGAGTGGAAGGGGGAAGTCAGCTGACTGCTTCAAGTTCCCTTCTACTTGTATAAATACATCTTCGATGAGCCTAGCATTCGTGTACCTATAAGCACTTTTGTAAGGTAAAAAGAGACAACCCACAACAAAACTCGCTTTGCTCCAACTCCACTCGCTTCTACTATAGTGAAAGATCTTTCACTTCACCATACTAGGAACCTCACTAACCATCTCGGTCAGTTAATCTAATTATAGGGATCACCGTCCTGTCTTACCCACTAAATGAGCCAAGACAAGCTATACCGAAGGAGATAAATTCATACCCTGCCAAAGTTCTAGGGCTTGCCTTGCTGAACTTCCTTTACCCTGGCTTAAAGCAGTCGTGTGAGCAAATCTCACACATGCGGAGTTATATTGGAAGAAAAATATCTATATGGATGATACTGATTACTTGGAATTAAGCCTTAATAATATGTTTGCTTTAGGTATAATGTATGCTAAGAATCTTTTAGTCTTGTAAGAAATTTATAGGTCAACAAAAACTATATACAGAGAATTTCTAGTACGAGACGATGTTTTAACAACTATGACGAGCTTAATGGATGTAGCCAACCATAACTTGCTTGGAATTGAGGCATTCGTAATTGTTGTAGTTGTAGTCACTAAAGTCATTTAGATAAAAAACAGTATCCTTTTCCCATGCCTATCTTTTTGTCCTTAAGATACCTGTGTTAGCTTGTCACAGTAACATTCACAGTCTGGTCTCTAGCTCCTCAGTCCTGATATCTCCTTCATATACCCAAAAGATGGCGAAGTTGAGAAAAGAAGAGACAATCAATAAGAGGGAAAGTTGTTCGAAAGCTGTAAATCATTGAAGTATTCAAAGAAGAGGAAGAATTCATCTTGAAATGTTAATTTTTTATTGGTTAAGTGGTAGAAATCATTCTGAACGAGTATTTGTGATTGGCACTTGGCAGGCTTTCTATATTATCTTTA
Source organism: Nicotiana undulata (assembly GCA_005239495.1). Lineage (NCBI taxonomy): Eukaryota > Viridiplantae > Streptophyta > Magnoliopsida > Solanales > Solanaceae > Nicotiana > Nicotiana undulata. Next base: position 26,232 of record ML273220.1, read on the forward strand.
GAGACGGTGATGAGATGAAGTTGCCGTACTTCACTGCAATTGCGGGATTGGGATATGTTCTTTTTGCCATCGCTGTACCATATTTGTCAAGCCTAAGGGCTTGGCTGGCGGCTTCAACATTCTTCAGTCTAGTCTACATCACTATAACCTTTGTTTTGTCTCTTAAAGATGGTATGCATGTCTCTCTCCTTAATATGATCTGAGTATCTGATTACATCACAAGTTTGAAAATAATTGAACTTCTGTATGCTCAAATCTCAATGTAATTAGATGGAGCTTGTCTGGTTGTTGCACTCAGTAAAACAACGTCTACTTCTCGGTTTCAACAATTACCTTATTATTCAACGTACTACATTAACATCACCTTTTCTACCAAATATCTTTCATAAGATAATTCTTCCCATTTAGTGACATGGGGTTGCACGTCTCAAAGATAAAGCCCCCCGGCGACTACTATTAGAATCGGTGTGGCTCTGAAGTAGAAAGATATCTATTCTATCTGTCAATGGTTTTCTTACTTATTACGTATATTGGTTTTCTAGAAATTAACTTCACGTGAACCATCCGTGTAATATATAATTTCAAACTCTACTCTCTGAAGAAATACAAGTTTCACATACATCCTTCTCCTGTCCTGAATCTTAGGTATGAATGCTCCACCTAGGGACTATAGCATTCCAAGATCAAATGCAAGAAGAGTTTTTGCAACTATTGGTGCGACAGGAAACCTTGTTTTTGCATTTAACTCTGGAATGGTTCCAGAGATCCAGGTAGCTCTATATATAAACTAGAAATACAGTAGCCTTGTGAACAAAGTGTCACTTAAATAATGAATTTGTGTGATGGACTATATCATTTTATCGATCATTTTTTACCATCATAAAAGTATATGCTTGTGTAACAAGCTACTCTTAGAGCACCTGTTGTCGACAACATGTTGAAAGCCCTATATATACATTTCACTATAGGACCTGCACCTGTTTTTGCCGTTACATTCGTGGGATATTGGGCTTATGGATCAAGAACGTCGTCTTATTTGCTCAACAATGTCAGTGGCCCTGTTTGGGTGAAGGCACTAGCCAACATTGCTGCTTTCTTGCAATCCATCATATCTTTGCACGTAAGAATATCTTTACTTTGATCTTAACTTGGTTTTGAAACAGAAAGTTCAGCTCTTTACTATCAGAGATGTAGGACGGGTTAATGTGGGTTCAACATAACACGGCACTTTAGGCTCGAATTATTTATAAAAAGACATAAGATTACATTAATTTTATTCTGAAAATAGTGACTCTAAATCTTAAATTCGCTGCTGGTTACCCTCTTTTGTTGCTCTAAAGGTTGCCATGTTTTTGCTTCTTTTAGATATTTGCAAGTCCAACATATGAATTCTTGGACACCAAATATGGATTCAAAGGAAGTGCAGTCGATTTTCGGAACATTGCATTTAGAGCAGTGGTGAGAGGTAGTTATCTAGCAATTACAACGTTCTTGTCAGCTCTATTACCTTTCCTGGGGGATTTCATGAGCCTCGCAGGTGCTATCAGCACATTTCCACTCACATTTATTCTCCCTAACCATATGTACCTTGTTTCCATGAAAAAGCAGTTATCTTCACTACAAAAGAATTGGCATTGGCTAAATATTGTCTTCTTTGGTTTCGCATCAGCTACTGTTTTAGTAGCTGCCTTCAGGCTCATTGTAGTGGACTCAAAAACTTACCACATATTTGCAGATTTGTAACTCTTTATATTTGGGGTAAATGTCTTTGTTCATATATATTCTTGGTATTTCAAGTGATTATGACAATATTTTCGATTCAAACAAGAGCTTTATCATATTTTTGAGTCCATTATCACTTAACTATGCAAAATGATGAAACAAAAAGTCACTTCACTTTAGTTTGTAACATGAAAATCACTCAACTTTTCCTAGTGCACACAAATGGTCACTCAATTAGAAGTATCAATATTTCCGGTGGAATAAAATGACATGGCAGTCCACATGAATTTTTTTATTATTTGACCAAATAACATCCAAACAAAACATAAAAAACATACCCATACACCCGACCCGACCCAACTTGCTAAATAAGATTCCACCCACTTAAAATAAACACTAAAGACTAACCAAAACCCTGTGACCCTTCATTTCACGCTAAAATACCAATTCATTTCTTCACTCATTCACCCAAAAAACAATCAAGAAGTTATTTCATAAATTTTAGCCTTGTAAATATAGCAGCAACACTTCCTGAAACTTCACCCTCAACCTCACCTATTCATTTCCATTTGATTATGAGAAAGAGTTCCAGTCACTAAATTCATTTAGAACTATAACGCTAATGTGATAAATATTTTCTAAATAAGTAACACCACTTTAACAAAAGTTGATAATATAACCATCACATGTTGTTCTTGGATAACAACTATAGCTAGTTAAAAATTTATCCTATAAAGACAAAAATAATAATATTTATTAAGGGTACCTCGTTTTCTCTCATGTTCTGTGCAATATTTTCGGCACAGTGGTTCAATTTCATAATAAACAATGATTGTGAGAAAGAGATGGATCCCTTTCTTTGAGATTTTTCATTTTATTTCTACTCGATGCACCTTTTAATTCTATGTTGAAAAGCTCAATTTTGTACTAGAATGAAACCAAGAAGAAGAAGAAGTGAGTTGCGTATGATGGATCTTTTTGGTTCGTGCTTAATGTTTATTTTATTAAGTGTGTGGGTTTTTATTTAGCGGGTCGGGTCGGATTGGGTGTATGAGTAATTTTTTTATGTTTTGTTTGGGTGTTATTTGATCAAATAATAAAAAATTCCATTGCCATGTCATTTTAGTCCATCGAATATTAATACTTCCAGTTGAGTGACTATTTATGTGCACTAGAAAAAGTTAAGTGATTTTTATGTTACAAACTAAAGTAAACTAACTTTATTCTATTATTTTGCATAGTTGAGTGATATTTGCATAATAAACTCTAGTGTTGCTTCTCCTGAATGAGGTAAATGTTTGTCGTCCTTTTGTCTTGGCTTTTGGATCCAAAAACCAAGTTTTGCATAAAAGAGCCAACCAGAAAATGGTAATGGTGTGGCTTCCTGTTCGCTGCCATCTATTTCACCCATTTCAATTAATATGATTGTTTTTCATTGAGTATGAAATTTATGACTTTTCGCACATGCGCCACTTTGGCCGTCGAATAGAATTTTGTTAGCTCAACAACAACAAAAAATAAGGATACTCCCTCCTTTGGATTTTATATGGAACCTATTTGACTAAGCTTCTCCATTATTTAAGAAGAAAAACTTTTGATACTAGTGATCTTAAATATGGTATTATAATTGTGTAGTTATAAAATTACGTTCTACGGATAATTAAAGTAAATTACTTTTAAATATAAAAATATATTTTTTAAAATAAACTAAAAAAGGAAACAACGTCACAAATAGAAAATTAATGCTTAACTAGGGAAGGATCAAAAAAAAATTGTACGTTGATTACAACTAGTCATAAAATATAAGAAAAGTCGAAGTAAAGAATAGAGAAAAATGGAGACAAGAAGAAGAGATAGTCTTTTATTAAATTTTTGTATATAAAACTTTGCACATAGTCTCCATATATAGGCCTCAAACATCATAAGTTATAAAAAGAAATCTAATCCACATAAATCCATAATATTATTATTTTAGGGGTTATTGGAGTTACTCCTTTAGAAATTATACACATAGAAAAGAAAAAAAAATCGCCCATCCATAAAATAATAAGTATTTCTAACATTATTGCATTTAATAGTTTCTTGCAATTTTTCCTAGAATTCGTGTCCAACGTCTGGATCTTTTTGATAAATCGTGAGTCATGTACATGGGATCTATGTTGACGGCTGGGGTGGCACGCCACCTGTGCGCTCAGGTAAATTTTATGTGTATTTATATGTATTGATATTCTGCAAAGAAATAGCTATATATTAAAAGATTGGCACCCTGAGTAATATGTTGCCTCTAGGAGCCATGGTTCAAATCCATCATTTTCTATATTAGATGTAGGATTGAATCCCGTCAATCCCTTTAATTCTTTACTTTCGGCTTCTTTTCTTAATTTTTTGTGTTTTTTCATCTTTTGATTTTCTCACTTGGTACAATCTTTTTATTATTTATTCAATAATATATTTGCTTCTTTTTCTTTGCGTAGATCTTCAATATTTTATTTGAATGTAATTTTTTTTAATTTTCTCTTTTTATCCATAGAATTTTCTTGTTTCCATAATATAAAAAATATATATAAATATGGCATTCATAGACATATTAGGGATGTATTTGCTAATTTAAAATTTTATTTTAACTTTCATGCAACTAATTACATCATTCAATAAAGAATTAGATCGAATTGGACAAAAATTATTGGTTTGATTATCATATATTTATTTATGCACCAAAAATCTCGTAAATCGAACCGAATTAATTCAAATAGATCGAACCGAACCGAATTAGCTCAAAATGAATCAAACCAATAAAGCGTACGGCATAATTCAATCTCCTTCACTAATGATAGGTTTGTACTAAAAAGTGACAACTGTAACCATCAAATCCTGGATCCGCCTCTGGTCATGTATCTTTCTCCAGGTCAGAAATCATAATATAAACAAATTTCACATTTTCTTCTTTTAACCCTAAGTAAGGCCAAGTAGGGGTTGGCGTTCGGTACTTCGGTTCGGTATTTGAGAACTTTGGTTCGGTATTTCGGTAGTCGGTTTATCAATTGTATGTATCAAATACCGTATCAAAGTAGTTCTGTACGATTCAGTATTTCTTATTTTGGTTCGATACGGTTTCTGTATGGTTTCGGTTTGATACATTAAGGAGCAACAGTCATTCTCATTTCTAACTTGACAATTGGAGCAACAACATCAACAACTAACGAGTTTGTTTACCTCGAAAATGGTTTTAACAATTAAATATGATTTGTGGTTCTAAAAATATGTGATTTATTCCAATACTAGTAAATATGCAAGAAGTATTAAGTGTGGATAAGAAGAAATGATAACCAAACCAGTGTTGTCAAAGGAATGGGGGTCGCGAGCTCGATAGCCTCGGGATCTCGAGGTTAGTTAATAGCAATAATTATGAACAATAAGTGAAGAGCAATAAAGCTGAAGAATATTCTTAAGCACAGTAAACGAGAAAAGCAGAGTAGAATGTTCTATTGCAGTGAATGGTGATGTTTACAAATGATTAGAGTCCCCTTTATAAAGGAGGGCAAAATACATTTCTATTTATAGTAAAAATACTATTGGTACAGCTATATAACCGCCTAGTACGGATTTGTACGAACCAATCCTGAGATTTACACCTTGACCGATATGCCCTTGAGAAATTCCCGCTTTTTCTTGACTGTCATCGATTTTTGCACTGCCTCGAGGTAAGCCGTGTCGGGCCTTCGATGTGCTCTTTCGAGATATGCATTCTGAGATCGGACTCGAACCCTACTTCGAGTCTTCCGAGCTCGAGCTCGGAACACAATAAAGACCTCAAAATCCGACTCCTCCGATTTTGGCCGTATACGGATAGTTCCCGCATTTCTTAGAATGAAATGATAAGAAACAATTTGAACTCTCGACCCTTCGATATCCCAATCATGACGTCAGTCACATGAGGTTAGATATTGGTGTGACGGAAAGGTCAGGCAGAGATCACGTCTGCATAGTTCTCGAAAAACCATAAATCGATAACGGCTATTGGCCGTCCTTTTAGCTTCTCCAACACGCTTAGATGGACCCTATAAATACTTCAATCCTTCACTCTTTATACTTTTACTTTCTACAACATCTCCAAATCTTTATCAACTTTTCTCTACATTTACCCCTTCCTTGTGTTCATCTCTTAACCAGTTTCTTCTTCTTATTCTAAAATTTCACAAAAAAATGGCAAAAATTTCAAAGACAGTTCCCCAAAAAGAGAAAGCCCCTTCGTCTTCACGCTCATCTAAAAACAAAACTATGGTACCCCCCCCCCCCCCCCCCCCCCCCCCCCCCCCCCCCCCCCCCCCCCCCCCCCCCCCCCGTATTGAGGAGTGTACCCCCGGGCCTTGTGATACATCTTTTTATTTCAAGGTCGAAAAATCTTCCTCGGTTGCGGGACGATGTGAACTCATGTCTCGGTATATCATCTTAATAACCAAACTTGAACAAGTGAAGGCGGATTGCCGTTGGGGGGATGAAGTACAAGTGGAGATCCCTTTGACTGAAGAGGACATAACCACTTACAAAGCAGGTTACCTAAGCGTATATACATACCCATTCACCTTAGGTCCCGTAGAACCTTCTTTGCCCCCGCTAGATCCAGTGATCCTTGATTTTTGTCGACTATATCGGGTGACGCTCGGCCAAATCTATCCTTCCTTCTGGCGAATTGTTTACCTGATTAGGTATTTTTCGAATCAGGTTGAGGGGATGCATTTTACCCTCGACCATCTAATTAGACTATACATCCCTCTCTCTATCGAGGTGGCATGATAAATTACAACGTCGATCTTCGTAGTGTTTCTATGCTAGCATCGATGAAGATAAAGACTGAGGGTGGATGAGCCGCTTCGTTCGAGTCAGGACCTCCAACCTGATTCTTGCTGAAAAGATGCCATTCCCCGAAAAATGGAATATGAAGTGTAAGTATGGATTCGTCGAGTACGTTTCATTAATTAAATATTTTCTCTTTCATTCAAACTAACTCCCTTCCGATGACGCAGTCGTTGAGTGGTACCCTAGTGCAGTTAAGGACCTCCCGGGCTGGGTTCGGCAACTAGCTTCCACCTCTACATATGCTGAGCGCGTTTGGCGCGACTTGGCCAAATGCCGATGGGAGGCCAAAAACCATGGTGAGTTTTTATCATTGACATATTTGAGTCCCTTAGTAAAATATTTCTTGATAGCATGCTTAACTTTTGCGCTTACATAGGCCTCGGAGATGATGTTTCAATGAGGTCGCCCCCACCTGGCGAGGTAGAGATCCAAAAACCTGCCAAGGATAAGAAGAGAAAAAAAGAGTCATCGGTTGAGTCCCCGAAGCCCAAGAAACCCAAAGCTCGGAAATCTAAGGTCGATACGGTGGCCTTATCTCCGGAAGCTGCCGAGAGTCTTCATGCTGAGAACGAAGAGGATGATCACTGCCCATTAGTGATAAAAGAAAGAGGAAGCATCGATGCTTCAAAGGCTTCTGAGCCGAAGGTTGCTGAATCGAAGGCTGCCAATGCGGTCCAATCTCGAGTTGAGAAGATTCTCGAGGGGGGTTCGAGCAAAGTCCCCGAACGGACCAATGACCAAAATACGCTTTGTGCCGAAGGGAACTTGTTCAATGAACTCGTTGAACCCAACCCTAAAGCTCCCCGAAGGCGAGAGAAGGCCCCGATTGAACCACTCGGGGTCATTAATGTAGATGACTCTCCATCAGGCCCGACATTTTCTCCAGGGCAAATACGGGATGCCCAAGATATGAAGACTCCCAATGTGGGGGCATCCCATGGAGAGAATGATATATTCGGGGAATGCTTCGCCGAGGTTGAGGAAGGCCCCGACCTTGACGCCTCGTTCATCTTTAAAGAGACCGAGAAGCTTCGGAAACAGGTAATTTTTTACTTAACAACTATATTTTGAGTTTGGTTCCTGCCTCTCTGACCTCTTTCCTTTGTTTTTTAGACTGTGATGCTCTTCGACCAAGCCTTTTCCAAATCACAAGCTGAGCTGGCTTATTGCAAGGATGAGTTTAGGAAGCTTATGTTAGAGTCGGATGAGCTCAAGGCTCTTTATGCCAAAAGAGAGGGGGAACTCAACGTCCTTCGAGCACATTCGGAGAAGGTGTCCCAGGAGCAGGTCGAGTTCGTCGCGTAGGTAACATAGACTTTGTGGGCTTATTTTGTGCATACTTGTTTTTGTGTCTAACATTTTAGCTCAATTTTTGCAGCTTAAGTAGAAGGTCGATCTGGTGGGGCAACTTCGGGAGGAACTTAAGGTCAAAGATGCTGAGATCCTCGGGTTGAAGCAATGCATGGATGATCTAGCCTCCGAGAAGGATACTCTTCGGGAAAAGCTGACCTCGGATGAGCACCAACTTACGAGTGCAAAAGAGGAGAGCCGCAAATACAAAGAGCTTTATGCTGAGTCGGCCGCTGAATTGTCCAAGGTCTTGTCTGAAGCTGATGCATTCATGTCTACATATCAAACCGATGTTGCTGCTGCCAATGCTTGGGCTAAGAAGACAGCTGATGCGGCCGAGCTTAAGTTAACACGGGCCATTAATCAAGCTCGGTTGGAATCTCGAAGGCAAGCCCTCGAGGAGGTGCGAGTCAAAGGCTTTGATCTTTCTTCTGAGATCGAGAAGGTGAAGGCCTTGGAAGAAGAGGCAGCGACATTGCTCTCTTCCGATGAAGATTGTGCCAACGGCTTCGAGAGTGGGGGGGATGAAGACGAAGTCCCCTTGGAGGAAGAGGTTGCCGAAGGTCAAGCTGTCGAAGGTCAAGCCGTCGAGGATGCAACTCTTGAGGAAACTACCTCCGATCGAGTGACCCCGACAGTAGACTAAGCTTCTTTCATTTTCTTTCTTTTGTGTAAGGGCTCCGTGTGGGAGGTTGAGGTTGATACTCGATATCATACCCTCCAAGTTCGATGGCCCATTTGGCCAATCGACCCGATAATTCGGGCTTATGCAAAATGTTTCAAAGTGGATATGTAGTTAATACACATATAGGATGACATTGAAAGTATGGTTTCAACTTCCTAGACGCACTTATTAATGCAAAGGCTAATTTTTCTAAATGCAGATACCTGGTTTCAGCATCTCCTAGGGTCCGACTTACGTAAAAGATAGGAAATCGCGTACCTTGTTCTTCTCAAACCAACACGCCACTTACCGCTACCTCGGACACGGCCAAATATAAATATAGTGTTTCATCATTGTTTGGGGTATCAAGCAAGGGCGGGCTCAAGAGATACCATTTTAATTTCTCTAAGGCTTGTTAGCACTCCGGGGTCCATGCAGAGTTGTTTTTCTTCTTGAGTAGGGAGAGACAATGATGGCTCCGATCTGATGACCTCGGGATAAATCAGCCAAGAGAAATTATCCGTCCGGTCAGCCGTTGCACGGCTTTCACATTATTTACGACGGTGATTTCCTCAATGGCTTTGATTTTGTCAGGGTTAACCTCGATCCCCCTGTTCGATACCATGAAACCTAAGAATTTTCCCGAGCCGACTTCAAAAGCGCACTTCTCGGGGTTGAGTTTCATATTGTACTTTCTTAAGATATCGAACGTTACCTGCAAATGGGTCAAGTGGTCCTCTGGGCGCAAGGACTTAACTAGCATGTCATCAACGTAAACTTCCATAGATTTGCCTACTTGATGTTCGAACATCTTATTAACTAGGCGTTGATATGTTGCTCCTGCATTTTTTAGCCCGAAGAGCATTACATTATAGCAATATGTACATCGTGATAAACAGAGTTTTTTCCTGGTCCTCCGGGTTCATTTGAATTTGATTGTACCTGGAGTAGGCATCGAGAAAAGTAAGGATCTCGTGACTAGCCGTGGCATCGATCAATCGATCGATGTTGGGCAGTAGGAAAGAATCTTTAGGGCATGCTTTGTTCAAATCCTTGTAGTCTACACACATTCTAAGTTTATTCCCTTTTTTGGGGACTACCACTACGTTAGCTAGCCATTCGGGGTATTTTACTTCCCTAATGGATCCTATTTTGAGAAGTTTGGTTACCTCATCTTTGATGAATGCATGCTTTACCTCGGACTGAGGTCTCCTTTTTTGCTTCACCAGTTTGAAACTGGGGTCGACACTTAGTTGATGGGTGGTTATCTCCGGTGGGATCCCTGTCATATTTAAGTGGGACCAAGCGAAGCAATCAATGTTATCAATAAGAAATTGAATGAGATTTTTCATGAGTTCGGGTTAATCTCGTTCCCAGGTATACCTTTCATTCCGGAAGATGCTCGATTAGTACGGCCTTCTCGAGTTCTTCATTTGTGGACTTCGTTGCATCTGATTCCTCGGGGGCAACAAAGGCTCGAGGGGTGAGGAAATCTTCTTCTTCGTCCTCGACAGACCTGTTCATCGGGCTCCTGTCCCTCGGGCTCAACCGAAGGTACGAGCTGTGATTGCTATTTTGCTACCTGTTTGTCCTTCGACTTCTCTGATGAAGATGGTGTCGATACTGGTGCCAAGTCATGCACTGCGAACATCTCCTTAGCTGCATGCTACTCGCCATACAGTGTTTTCATGCCATCCTTTGTTGGGAACTTCATCATTTGATGAAGAGTCGATGGCACTGCCATCATGTTATGGATACATGGCCTTCCAAGCAAAGAATTGTACCTCATGTCACCTTCGATGACATGAAACTTGGTGTCTTGTATGGTTCCGGCCACGTTGACGGGGAGGATGATTTCTCCCTTTGTTGTTTCACTTGCTATGTTGAATCCATTCAAGACTGAGAGACGGGTATGATTTGGTCGAGCAGCTCGAGCTGCTCCACGACCCTTGATCTGATGATATTGGTCAAGCTACCTGGATCCACGAGAACACGTTTAACTTGAACTTCATTTAAAAGCAAAGAAATTACCAGTGCATCATTGTGAGGCTGAGATAAAGCCTCGATGTCTTCCTCGCTGAATGTAAGGGTGTCCTCAGGAATGTAGTCCCGAGTTCGCTTCTCCTTGGTGATAGATACTTTGGTACGCTTGAATATGGGTCCCTGTGGGACGTCGACTCCATCGATGATCATATGAATTACATGTTGTGGCTCCTCCTGTTCATTCTTCATGTTTGTGTCCCTTTCTCGGAAGTGGTTCTTGGCACGGTCGCTGAAAAACTCTTGAAGGTGCCCTTTGTTGAACAATCGGGCTACCTCCTCTCTAAGTTACCTGCAATCCTCGGTCCTATGACCATGATGTAACGACCCGGTCTGTCGTTACGTAAAATATGCATTATAACTGTTGTTAGTGGCTTATTATATGTTGGTTATTCTATTATTAATGTGTTAGAGTTGATAGGCTTGAAATCGAAATGGTTAAATGAGAATTTAGTCACTTAGTCCTTAAGAACAGCCTTAAAATGGGAAAAGTCAACTAAGAGTTGACTTATTGGTAAACGACCTCGGAATGCGGATTTTATGGCTCGGATAGCTTCGTTAGGTGATTTGGGACTTAGGAGTGTGTTCAGAATAATTTTGTGATGTCCGGTGTAGAATTAGGCTTGAATTGGTGAAAGTTAGTTTTTGGCGATTCCGGTCGGCAGTGGAAAATAGGCTATCGGGGTCAAAATGGAATTCCGACAGTTGGAACATGTTCGTAATATCATTTTTGACTTGTCTGCAAAATTTCAGGTCAATCGGAGTTGATTTGTATAGTTTCAGCATCATTGGTGAATTTTAGAAATATCAAAGTTCTTAGGCTTGAATCCGATGCAAANAGGGGCTCGGGATTGATTTCGGGTGATTAACGGACTCATTCGGACTTGAAAACATTGCTGGTTTCTGGTTTTTGGTGCAGCAGGTTGTTCTTCTCTGCGATCGCGTAAGGAGAGTCGCGATAGCGTAGTTCAATCGTGAGGGGAATCATTTTTGTTCTCTGCGATCGCATAAAGGCGTCCGCGATCACAGAGGTCGGGCAGGTCAGGCATTGCGATCGCGTGAGGGGATTCGCGATCG
>MDKH01090895.1:0-20847 GCA_005239495.1 Nicotiana undulata
ATTTATGAGGCGTTACAAAGATGAATAGTAACTGTTATTTTAGGAGTTGCATAACGTACGGGATATTGATTGCTGATCTTCGAATCGACCTGTTATTGCGTCCGGATTCATCGTGACCGTGCCTTTTCTTCTTTGGTGATCTTTCCGTGGCTAATTCCTTGTATCGACCGTATCTCTTTATCTCGCGTCCACGTGTGATATTTTTATTGGTCCACCTGGCTGGCTGAGTCATCCAAAATTTGTACACGTGTAAGGCTATATATTTTTTACCAATACACCGAGGGCTTCGGGTTGATTTCAGAAGGTTAACGGAATGAATTTCGGACCAAAATAGCTGCTGAAAATTCTGCAGCAAATCTGTTTTGGGACAGCAATTTATGCATCAAAGAGCTAACTTTGGAAGCGTATATATAAGAAGCTATACGGAATCTGAAACCTTGCAAAATATGAAAGTTGTAGATCTTGAAGTCTAGATTTCAGAACATTAAACCATTTGTCATTTAGAGTTTTGTGCAAATAGTTATGACCGATTTAAGATGGTTGGTGGAGCAGTTTCGCCAGAAGTTTTTGATGCATGGAGCCGACTTTAGAAGCTCATATCTCGGAATATATAAAGAATTATATGGTGTACAACCTATCAAATTAAATATCTTCGAGTCTAGCTTCTAAATCTTCAAAACAATTGATATTTGGATATTTCTATAAGGAGTTATGGGTGTTTTGAAAGAAGGTGTTCAACAAGGGAAAATTGTAATAGGATGTACAACCTGCACAACGCAAGTGCAAGGTACAACTCGATGAAGCATGGGCAGATTGTTTTAAACACGAATTTTGGCTCATTTCTTTCATTTGGCTTGGATGATTTTGGAGAGCTCAAGGGGGGATTTTCACCAAGCAACACAAGGTAAGTGAATTCTTCCTATTTTTGAGTTAAATATGTGATCTTACATGGATTTAGACATGGAAAATTTGTATAAATTTGAGAGTTTTGGGGAAGACCTAGAACTTGGAATTTTGGACTTTTACCATGAATTTGAGCATGGAAATTGTAACAAATTGTATATTTGGATTAGTAAAGTTATGGGTAGAATTTAGCTTCGAGAAATTTCGAAATCCGGGCACGTGGGTCGGAGGGCATTTTGGTCAATTCCTTGAGCGAAGATGGGAGTTTATATAATCTGAATTTTTAACAAATATTTGAGTATATTTTCATTGTTTTGTCATTATTTGGATAGTTTGGGGGCGTTGCGCATCCATTGAAGTAGTCATAGAGGCTTGGAAGCCGGATATGAATCTTTGGAGCGAGGTGAGTCTCCTTTCTAACCTTGTAAGAGGGAATTGTCCCCATAGGTGTTCTATATACTGTGTGTAACTCTTTGTGGGGGCTACGTACGTACCAAGTGACGAGAGTCCGTACGTAGCGGCTGTTGTTGTTATGTACGGGTAGTTAGGCCCCACATCATGCCCTGTGTTCTTCTCGTACAGAATTATATGCTATGAAACCTTATTATATGTAGTTTTGTTTCTCTGAGATTTATGGAATTTAAATAATATGAAAGGAATTGCTTTACGGAAAATAATATGAAAGGAATTGTTTTACGGAAAATAAAATGAAAGGAATTGTTTTACGGAAAATAAAATGAAAGGAATTGCGTTATGGAAAATAATATGAAAGGGATTGTTTTACGGGAAGTAGTACAAAAGAAATTTTTTATGGAAAGTATTATGAAAAGGAAAGAATATGGTGTGTGCATGTGACCGCTTCGCAATTTACATTCCGCGAGCGGAGTGTGTTTACCCCCCCTCTTATGGGATCGGACCATACGCCACGGCGGATTTAAAGATACATTTATGGGAGCGGGCCGTACGCCACGGCAGATTTAAAGGTGCACTTTTGGGACGGGCCGTTCGATCCTCGGTAGTGCACATATATGATTAATTTGAAAGACGCACTTTTGGTTCGGGTCGTTTGATCCTCGGTAGTGCGTAGATATGGCTATGGTAAAAATGCACTTATAGGACGGGCCGTTCGATCCTCGGCAGTGCATAGATATGATTACTTTATGGAAAGGGTGCACTTATGGGACGGGCCGTTTGATCCTCGACAGTGCATTCCCTTTATTTTTATTGTTGGTTCGGGCCGATCGACCCTCGACATATATATATATATATACATAGGATATACCTCTTGTGACTTAAACTGTTAAATTGATTTAAGGACGTCAATTGTTAAATGTTTTCATGAATAAAGACTTGTCAGTTGATTGGGGGAAAATGAAAAGGAAATTACTTATTTACTAATTTTGAGAAATTATTTGGATTTCAGTGCCTTATATATATATATTTGCTGCTTAACTGCCTTCACATGTCTACTGCTTTCAGCATATTCTGTCATATTTATATTGTTGGACCTTAGTGAGTGTCAAGTCGACCTCTCGTCACTACTTCTTCGAGATTAGACGGGATACTCACTGGGTACATATATGTATATGTACTCATACTACACTTTCTGTGCATTTTGTTGCACAAGTTATTTTATAGTACAGTGATTGATTTGGAGACTTATACGGGCTGCATTCATCCGGAGGCGTTCCGCAGCTGACAGAGTCTCCCTTCTATGTATTTACATTTTATCTTTATTGCCTTTTTCCAATTTGTTCCTCGGACAAGCGTTGTATAATTGTTTAAATTAATAGAAGTTGCTCATGTACTTGTGTCACCGGGTTCTGGGGATGTGATGAGATTTATCTTATTAAACTAAATTGATTTTCTGTCGTATTTAGTTCATAAAAGTTTATTCGTTTTGATTATGAAATGTAGAAAAAGGCAACGATTTCGAAAAATGTTAATCAGGAAAGTATTTCAACTTATTGAGGGGTGGCTTGCCTGACAGTGGTGTCCGGCGCCATCACGACCTATAGATTTTTTGGGTCGTGACAATTCATATCCTAAAAGTTCAATTCACAAGAACAAAACCTAAAATCTAAAGGTTCAATTCATATCCAACAAGTTTAAACATAAACTAAATGTTCAATTTATATCCTAAAAATTCAACCCATACCCAAAAGGTTCAATTTATATCCTACAAGTTCAATTCACAAGAGCAAAACCTAAAAACTAAAAGTTCAATTCATATCCTACGAGTTTAAACATAAACTAAAAGTTCAATTTATATCTTACGAGTTTAACCATAAACTTAAAGTTAGGAGTATATCCTAAAAATTCAACCCATACCCTAAAAGTTCGATTCACAAGAACTAATCCTAAACCCGAGATTCTAACTAAACTATTCAAGACAATATAAAGTTAATAATTCAATTCTAACTACACTATTCAAGACAATACAAACTCAAACATTCAATTTTTACCATATGTAATCAATTCAATTAAAACAAGACCTAAACCCTAGATTTCTATAAAATACAATGTTAAATAATCAATTGAAACACTAATCAATTGAAACTAATTCATTGCTAATAAACAAAACATTAGATTTATACACAAAAGACATAAGTTGTAATTCAAATCTAGAATCTTTAGGAGGTGGAGAAGGAGAGGCGAGGCAAGGCAGTGGCAGTGGAGGCGGCAACGGCGACGGCACGGCGGCAGCTGAGCAGTGGAGACGCGGGGTGGGGATTGGGATTTTTGGGAGGGAAATAGAGAAGGATATGGGTGAGCTATTGAGTAGGAGTTAAGGGAATTTTGAGAAGAGAGGTATGAAAAAATGGGGGGAAGCCCGTATATTTCAGGTCTGTTTTTCAGACTTACCGACCAAAGTTTGTCGGTATTTTGGTCGGTACGTTAAGTATTGAACGTTTGACCAAATACCGACCAACTTTAGTCGGTTATTTTAAAAAGAAAATCTTTTTTTGTTTTTATTCTTAAATATTATAAGCTATAAAAATATTATTATAAACTATAAAAAAATATTATTAACTATAAACATTTATTTTATTTAACTATACAATTATTATAAATAATTAAAAACTATAAGCATAATCTTTACAAAAAAAAATATTAACTAGGTAATTACTTTTAATAGATTATAATAACATCTATGTAAGTAAATTTTCAAAGTTATATTTAAGTATATGAGTAATTTCACACACACAAATACACTATATTGTAATTGATGATCATTCTTATACATTACTACGTACGAATAATTAATCAATTGATAAATCAATATAATATTATTCTATTTTAGGTCGAGACATTTTGTTTTTTATATTAATCGATATAGGTCAAAACGTTTTGTTTTTAATATTCATCGATGCATCTAAGTAAGTTATAAGTCGATGAATCAATTTATAAGTCTATCAATCCCTAAAAGAACCTGACCCTGTGTTCCTAGCGCTTTGTGTTCTTATATATATACGGTTATACCTATATATATAGCTTGTTATAGTATATGTTAATGTGTGTATATATATAACACACACACTTTGTTGTGCTACTTTAACTACATATATATAGCATGTTATAGTATATGTTAGTGTATTCATTATTTGTATTACAAAAGAGTTAACGGATTACATTCATTCATCACTAGTAATGCATGACATAAATTAATCGATATAGGGCGAGACATTTTGTTTTTACTATTAATAGATATAGGTCAAACGTTTTGTTTTTAATATTCAACGATGCATCTAACTAAGTTACAAGTCGATGAATCAATTTACAAACAGATATATTTGATGATAAATTATGTATACTAATTAGGATTTTCACAAGTCTATCAATCCCTAAAAGAACCCGGCCCTGTGAAGATCCTATAAATGGTCGGTTATTTTCTAGAAATTAAAGTATACCGACCAAAGTTGGTCAGTTAATGCTTCCCCTGTATTAAGCGACCTACTTTGGTCAGTAATTTTAAATAAAATTTCCTTATATTTTATAAAATATTTTAAATAATAATATAACTATTAAAATTGTAAAAACCGAGTCCCATATTACCGACCAAAGTTGGTCGGTAATGTGAAAGTTTCTTTGACTAAGCAAGTCTGACCAGCTCGCTCAACTTGTTGACCAACTTAACTGCCAATTTTGGTCGGTATTTTATTTAAAATAAATGTAAAATATTTTTCTCCCAGTTTCCGACCAACTTTGGTCGCTTTTTTTGACCGACCAACTTTGGTCGGAAAATTTTGGTCGTTAATTACCGGATTTCTAGTAGTGTCACTGTGTCATTGTAAGTCTAGTTCTTCAAGGGAAAGCTTGACCTTAGGTGGTGTAGTTAGTATCTGATTTGATTCCAACTATGATACGGATATATCGTAATCCATTGCTGAACTTTTTTGTTGTGCTTGTCTGTTATTCGGCTTAAAGTACGTGTATTTATATGTATGTCGCCTCGCATTTTAATTTACTCTTATTTTGTAGAATTTGGATGTGAAATGTAATGATTTATTCTAATTTATGGCATTTTATGTGTAGGAGTCACCTGGAAGCAATGTGAGACGAAAGTGCATAATTTGAAGCAAAAAGGGAACAAAACGAAAAACATAGGCCATTGTAGCGCCCTGGGTAGCGTGGGGCGCTACCCCTGGCACAGTTTACAGATGCATAAATTTTCCAGCACGAGGGATAGCGCCAACACTACCTTGGGCACTAGGTGATGGAAGTCTCCTATTTCGTGCGGGACAAGGTTATTTCGGCCCTACATACCCCAACTCGTATAAAGGGGGTCCTAAACCTATTTTAGAGAGGGGGGGAGTGACGTTTTTTAGAGTAACTTTTGACCAAGAGAGAGCACGGAGCCTCCGTAGAGGCCGAAATTCATCATATTCTATCTTTCTTCCGCCAAACTTTGTAATTTTTATGTTTCTTTGTTTGATTTGTTGTCTGACCACCATGTCTATGTGGAGCTAATCTTCATATTCTAGGGTTGTGGTTTTTTAATGACTATTGTTACTCGAATGTTGATTTTCATTTCTTGATTTATCGTATTAGTTTATTTATTCAATCCTGCGCTTAATTATTTGATTGTTTTATCACCAATTAAATACTATCTATGAATCTAGAGTTGAACTCAAAAGTGAGAATTCTATATTGCACATAGGATTGAGTAGAGCATGTTCTTTAACTCGGGCATCAGGGAATGGGTTCGGGGTTAGGATAGACATATGCTATGTAACGACCTGATCGGTCGTTTTGAG
Source organism: Nicotiana undulata (assembly GCA_005239495.1). Classification (NCBI taxonomy): domain Eukaryota; kingdom Viridiplantae; phylum Streptophyta; class Magnoliopsida; order Solanales; family Solanaceae; genus Nicotiana; species Nicotiana undulata. The sequence goes on from MDKH01090895.1 coordinate 6,162, forward strand.
CTCTAGTGCGTCGTTCAGAAGTTTGAGGCTTTAAGTAGCTTCACTTCATGTATTATGACTTGTACGCACGGTCGGAGTTGAGCTTATGGAAGTATGGAGTTGATTGGATGGAACATTCTTGATTCAGAAGCTTTAAGTTAGAAGAGTTGACTAAGATTTGACTTTTGAGTAAACAAGCTCAGAATCGGGATTTGAAGGTTCCAATAGATTCGTATGATGATATCGTACTTGGACATATGTTCGGGTTGAGTATCGGGTGGTCAGGGAGCATTTCAGCGCCTATTGTGGAAGGTTGGCATTTTTGAAAGTTTAAGAATTTCTTAAGTTGGATTTGAAGTGAATTTTGGTTTAATCAATATCCATTCGGGGTTTCGAGCCTTGGAATAGATTCATATTATGATTTATGACTTGTGCGTAAAATTTGGCTTCATTCCCGAATGTTTAAGCATAATTCAGACGCGTTCAGCGAAGTTTAAAAGTTTATAGAAAGGTTTCGATCATCGATTCATAGTTTTGATGTTGTTTGGTGTAATTTGAGTCTTCGACTAAGTTCGTATCATGTTTTAGGATGCGTTGATATGATTGGTTGGGGTCCTAGGGGCTTCGGGTGCGAATCAGGTTGGAATCAGATAGAATTTTGGACTTAAGGGAATTTCTAAAGCTTGAGCTTCTTATGTGATCATACTTGCGAGGATATGGATGCAGGTGCGAGACCGCAGAAGCGGAAAAGGGGTCGCAAAAGCGGATGGGAGTGAGGTTGGCTGGATTCACATGTGCGAGGGATTTGACGCACCTGCGGGCTTGCAGATGCGAACAGAGGGGTGCAGAAGCGAAATTGGCCTTTGGCTGGAAGATCGCGGGTGCGGGTGTTTTAGCACACCTACGGAGCCGCAGATGTAGTCATGGGCGCGCAGGTGCGAGGTGCTGCTCGAGCTGGGAAGTCCGCAGATGTGGGTGATTTCCGCAGAAATGGATTCGAATATGCCATTGGATGTCCGCAAAAGTGTGGTGCCTTGGGGGAAGCTGCACCTGCGAGGTGTTATTCTTGTTATATGCTACATGTTGTTTGAGCTGCGCACGTATGAGGTAATGAGTGTCCATGCGCATGCTAGAGTTCCTGATTATGTCTGGGTAGACTAGGATTCACGCCATGCTTTATTTGTACTAGTTGAGTTATTCTTGCCTGCTTAGTTACTTGATTTCGCGTTACGACCCGAGACAAGTATTGCATAGAGTGATAGGCTTTCTATTGTAAAGATTTGATGAGCTACTTGATTAGCCGCAGAATAATTGTTCTTCCATTACAAATTTCTCTCGCATTGTGCATTTTCATCGAAAAGCTTCCTTAAATTTTCATAAATCACACGTATATTCGTGAGTGGGGTCAAGGACCCGTTAAAGCTTGATATTCTAATAGGATCGGGTCGTTCGCCGCGGCAGAATTATGCAACACACTCTTATGGGATCTGTCTTTCGCCTCGGCGATATCATACTCTTATTGGATCAGACCATTCACGTCGGTAGTATCATATTCTTATGGGATCGGGCCATTCGTCGTGACAGTATCATATTCATATGGGAAATGGCCTTTCGCCTTGGCAATATCATATTTTATGGGATTGGATCGTTCGCCTCAGCATTTCTATAAAATACTCTTATGAGAACGGGTGGTTCGCCTTGAGAACTTCACGAAATACTCTTATGGGATCGGGTTGTTTGCCTCGACAAAATCGTGCATAATATTTGACAAGAAGCCAGTGTATCCATGAGTTTTCCTGATTTAAATTTTGACGACTTATCTGGTGGGGACTATTTTATATATATACTCATGTTGAGGAGGAAACCGATAATTTAGAGTTGGGTTTACTGTTCAGAGGAGGATCGTACTACGTACCTATATTTATTTATAATGGTTATTTACCATGCCTCATACTTATTTATTTTCTATTGTACTTGATTTATTGGACCACTAGTAAGTGTAAATGTCGACCTCTCGTCACTACTTCTCAAGAGTTAGGCTACATACTTACTAGGTACCCATTTATTTACGTACTCATGATACACTTCTGCACTTATTGTACGTATATATATTTCCGGTGGTCTTTTGGGTGAAAAGGCACAACTATTGTGGGGACTTTACGGTGAGTTGCATCTCATGTTACGATCCACAACATACGGAGTCTCTATCATAGTTATTTACATTTTTTCTGTCTAAATTGTATTCCAGACGGATGTTGTATTGTTATAGTACCTTCTAGTATATGCTCATGCACTTGTGACACCAGGTTTTGGGAGTGTTCTAGAATTGTTATGGATTGTTTTACATTGGTACACTTTTACTTATTATTTTTTATTAAACTTTACGTAACTACAATTTATTTTAATGCACTGACCTCTCTATCTAAATAAGATTCATTATTTTAAAAATAATAAAATGAATAATTAAGTGTTGGCTAGCCTAATGGCGACATTGGGCACTATCACGGCCTATTGTGGATTTTGGGTCGTGACAAATTGGTAACAAAGCGTTAAGTTCACTTAGGTCTCACGAGTCATGAGCAAGTCTAGTAGAGTCTTGCGGATTGGTATGGAGACGTCTATACTTATCTTCGAGAGGCTACAAGGCTGTTAGGAGAACTTCCCTTCTTGATTTCCTCGTCGTGCAATTTGATTCTGTTGAGGCTTATGCCTTTGTTTCCTTATATTCATTCTTATACTATGTGGACTGCTTGCTATCAATTGGGCATCGAGGAGTTGTAATGATACTGCAAATGTGGTGCAGGATATTTCTCATTACATATTCGATTGAGATGTTATCGTTGCCATATGGAGGGGTGTTATGTCCTTTCTGCCCAGTTTTTGTGTTGCCTACGATCGAGATTAGATGTCTCTGAATTTGGTGGAATTATTGGTCATTATTATTGTGGTGTCACCGTCCTCTATTGAATGTGTTGAGGATCATAGGCATGTTGGTCTTCATTTGTTTACCTCTGAGCACGGTGTTGTGAGATGGAACCTAAGAGAAAGTTACCCGAGATGGTTGTGTGTTGGGAGTTCATGATCGAATCGGCGTTTTCGGTATTAATGATTCGAGGGAGATGATATCTGAGGTAGTTTCTGTGCTTAGGAATTTTGAATGTGATGGGAAGGGCTTGATTGGAATATAGGGGAAGGTGAAGTATTCGATCATTGTCTTAGATGCAATACGACTTCGAGTTTCAAACACGTTGATTGGACCTTCAGGTGATGTTAATGAATGAAGGGATTCTTACGGCTGGCGGATCAGTATGGACCCAGGGAGGTTAGTGATTTTATGATGGATGTAACTATAGCAATAACGTTGGAGGAGGTCGATATGAAGTTACACAGGTGGGCTATTTCCTGCGAACAGGTTAGCAGTTGTGTGGTTTTGATGAGTTTCCTATGAAGAGTTCTACTTTCTGCCCAATATGGGATGCATGTACTGCGATGTGAGCTTGGATCGCTTAACGAAGATGGTATGATTGTTACGAGGTCGAGTGTGCGAGTGTGGCTGATAATTCGGGATGTGTTATGATTAGTCCGACAAGAACTTATGAGAATTTTTGCCGAGCAACGATGTGGGATCATGATGGATGGACAGAAGAGGTCGTTGTGGAGTCTGGATCTATGTGATTATAGTGTACATCTAAGTGGGGGAGCCCGTCATATTTATTTGAGTCACGTGGTTGTGTGCATGTTTAGGTTATGTGTGCATTGGCTGATTACTTATGACCAAGACGAGAAAAACATCAAGGATATTTTGGACAAAGAATTCGATGTATATATGTTACATCTCGCCATAACAATTCGTGTGTAGGTGTTGGGATGACTCAAAGTTTATGCTTCTGGTGGATGTGATGTACAAGGAAAAGAATTCATCTGGTTGCTCTATGGAGGTGTTGATGTTCTAACGGAGCACCAGTGCTTGGTTATGTACTCGGGACCAAGTCAAAATGGGTGACTCTTACAATGGTTCTAGTGGGTTCGAGAATTTAAAGTGCGGTGTTTAAAGATTTTGGATTCGTTATGTGGCTGAGGACTAGGTTTTGCTGCAGTGTGAAGAAACTTGGGGAATTTCTATGTTACCATCATGTTTACGGTGCGGTGCTGGAGGAATGAGAGAAACAACTTCGGATTCGCAGAAGGTCTTTCAGAACGAGTTTATCAGTTTGAAATACTATCGAATGCCTAAGGAGGGCATGATATGGCTCATGAGTATTGACGATGTGGTCTTGTGATTTGGGTCACTCTACATGAGTGTTGTTTGAGGTCTGATATGTGTTTGAATGGAGCTATTATTATTTCGAAGGCAAGTCAAGAGTAAATTTGAAGAAGTTGGGTCAGTTAGTTATGGCTAGAATCAACATGGTTTTGTGGTTATAGGAATACGGTTGCGTGTTGCAATTGTTTTTCGGAAATGAGTTGGGTGAAAGGAGTTCTATCCAATGAAGTGGTTATTCTACCGATGGTTCATGGTTTATGATGAAATTCTTGTACTCTCACGTAGCGTCATGATATATGCAGTGAGCGTTTAGGAAATTGGAAGCTGCCGATCAAGGTTGTGGTTCGATTTTGATAAGAATGTCACGAGCTCAGAGAAGCGGGGGAGTATTTCAGATGTTCAAAGTATTCTAGCACTATTTTCGGGCAGCTTGAGGATGGCCTGTTTTGGTGGAAGAAGTGTTGGGTATTGAAATGCGGATGCTTGGCTAGCACTATAGAAATAGCATGGTCGTGGCAATTAATTTTCAGATTTTACTACTTGGTGCCAAAGGTTGTGGGGGTATATCCCATGAGAGGATCATATAATTGTGACATGTGAGTCGTTCGATTGTTAGAGATTTAAAACAAATATGGTGATTTTGGTATTGTCGCCAATGAGAGAGGTTATGACTGAGAGGCGCTCTATTCCTTTGGTTGTGGACTATGGGAGTTTGTTCCGTATTTGACGGCTGCTCTTATGTGTCACGAATTGGGTCATTGTTGATCCTTGGAAGGTTAGTATCCCAGTACAGGATGATAGAAATCGGCTTGAGGTTCTCTAGTAGACTTAATGTGAATGTGTGCTCTACATTAGATAAGGTCAGATGTGTTCATTCACCATAACATTACTTATAGAGGAGTCTTCAGGTGTTGGAAGTTATTCTCGTTGTCACCTATTCTTTGTAATACTATATTATGCCATGTGGGTTGTGAGATGACTTGATTATTCGCACGTGTGTTGTGCTCCGGTGTACCTTGTCGTTATTACACCTTAGTCGTGCTTGATTCTTTGTAGCGCGTGGCACTATCTGTCTACCCAGAATTGTAATTATGCACTTGGCATGCTTGCGGTCGATATTCAGGCATTCCGTAGGTATGAGCATTATGGCTCAATGGGTATTTCTTTATTGATTGTTATGTGTGGATCGGGTGGCACGCCACCACGGTTATGATTTTTGGATCGGGTTTCACGCTGCAACGGTATCATGTGTGGATCGTGTTTGTCACGACCCGAATTTCCCACCGTCGGGACCGTGATGACGCCTAACATTGAATCCGCCAGGCAAGCCAACGTTACTGATTATTTTACCTTATTCCTTTATATCTAACAGTCATCAAACATTATAATAAAATCAACGGAAATAAAAATGCGATGGAACAAAATATCACAGTTTGATTTAAATACTAATACGAATCCAAGGCAAAACATTCCCAGAACTAGTGTCACAATCTCACGGACGGTCTACGAATACTACAAATAGGGGTTTGAACAAAATGTAAGTACACATATGTCTCAGAAGTAAGTAAGTATAGAATAGAAATAACATAAGAGGGGACGTCAAGGCCTACAGACGCCTGCAGGACTACCTCGGGGTCTCCACTGGACTGAAGGCAGCAACCTCGTTATAGGGTCCGAAGGGTCCAGTACTGGGATCTGCACAGAAAGTGCAGAGTGTAGCATCAGTACAACCGACCCCATGTACTGAGTAAGTGTCGAGCCTAACCTCGGCAAAGTAGTGGTGAGTCTAGGACACAACAACCATATAAATTTGTGCAGTTTAATCATTTACAAAAAACAATAATAATAATAACAAGAAATAGGCAGCTAGATTCAAAGGAAAGGGGGAACATGCTGAGGGGAGGGAATATCAAGTGATGGAAATAACGAAGTAAGGCGACAAAATAAATATCAATTCAACACCACAGAAATAGTAACACAAAGGCAAGTGCACGGCATCACCCTTCGTGCTTTTACTCTCATCCTCACCATAAATCAATAGAATTGGCACGACATCACCGTTCGTGCTTTTACTCTCATCCTCACAATAAATCAATAGAACGACACGACATCACCCATCGTGCTTTTACTCTCTCATAATCATGGCACGACATCACTCTCGTGCTTTTACAGTCACTCACAATATCATGCACGACATCACCCTTCGTGCTTTAACACTCTTCCTCAGCCAAACAAATCAATAACAACAATCCGGCAAGGATATCAACAATATAAATAATAATAAAAACCATAACGTCCCGGCAAGGGAGCCAACAATAGAATGAATATTATCCCGGAAGGGAAACAACTATAACCAATCTCACTTAGTTACTTAACTTCACGTAATAATTCTCAACTGGAACCAATACTCAACAATGATCAACACCAAGGAATTACCACCAACATGGATGATTATCAAATTAAACTCAAGTAATGCTTAATGAAAAATCACATAAATCACAATATCCGACTCACGGGCATGCTTGACACCAACGTATAGATACTCGTCACCACACCTATACGTTGAACATGACACTAACACGTAGCAAATAAGACACAATACCTATTCCCTCAAGCTAAGGTTAAGCCAAACACTTACCTCGGATTCCACGGCCAAACTCAAGCCTCAATTACCGCTTTCCCTTTAGAACTCGCCTCCAATTCACTTGTATCTAGACATAATTAACTTAACAATATCAATAAATGCTAAATAATTCAATCCCAATGCTTAATTATAGGGTTTTCTATCATTCTTCCCCAAAAGTCAAAAATCGACCCCGGGCCCGCTGGGTCAAAACACGAGGTTCGGACCAAAAACTGATCACCCATTCACCCACGAGCCCGAATATATAATTAGTTTCGGAATCCGGCCCCAAATCGAGGTCTAAATTCCCAAATTTGTAAAATCCCTAATTCTCCCAAAATCTCTAATTTCTACCCTCAAAGAACAAGTTTTAGGCCAAGAAATCTAATGGGTGTTGATGGAAAATAAAGAAAATAAGTTTAAGAACACAAACCTATGATTTTGTGGTGAAATCCCTCTTCAAAAATCGTCCCTAAGCTTGCTTGGTTTAGAAAATATGAACTTATGGCTAAATTCTCGTTTTTCTACCGTTTTAAAACACTAGACGTTCGCGAGAGGTCTGTCGCGTTCGATTTAATATCTAATTTTACACCCGACCCCCGGTTTAATAAAACACGCCTCCCCTTCATTTTTAACATCTATCTGAACAAAAATAGAGAGAATGGAGAGTGGGTTTAGTGAGAGAAAGTCTTCTTCTTCATCAAATTGCTCCATCATCTCTACTCAGGCCCGGAAATTATCGAGTAATCTTCATCTTTTTCACTCTAAGATGTAAGTCCTCGCCCCATTTCCTTTTAATTCTCAGGTTTTAGCTAAAAAGGGGTAGAACAAATAAATTGATTCTTGAAGATAAAAGTTGATACCTTGCATGCATGTGAGTTAAACTCCATAATCTAGTAAAGGGAAACAAGTTTGGGTAATTATTCACAAAAAGGGGGTTGATAATCTAAGGGGTCACATAGCGTTCGATAAAATGCCTAAATGAGCTCGAGTTATGTTCATGGTTTCTAATTCTAAGTGAAATATGTCACATTGTGGAATAGATTGACGGTGCTAGACGGTCCGGTGATTTGTGATAAAAATTAAAGGAGATTCCGATTCGAGGTATGTATGGCTAACTTTAATCTTCATAGATTCACCTTGTTGGTGTCCGAGCATTCGGTATGAGTTTCTTGCTGAGTATATATTAAATTTATTGTCCAGTTGTGTTGAGGCGTAAGATTTCATTCTCTGATTTTCTTAGTCGATTACCATGCTAATTAAAATTGTGAAAGGTGATTTCTTTGTGATTACTCTGTCATGTTCAAGGTTTGTTAAATGCTTGAATATGTTGGTATGAAAGAATGGTAACGGGCCCAAAGTTGTGAATGTATATAAGTGCTAAGGGCTGAGTAGCAAGTGATGAAAAGGAGTTGTGAATTGATTTAATTGAACTAAATGACTATGGCAATATCGTATATGACTCGTTGTTTGGAAAGGATTATTGTGGCTTGATTTCATACGGATTGTTGGTTGTAATGAATTTATATTCTTGTTGATGAAAATCTTTGTGATTTAATTAATGGTTGATAAAGACTATTGTAAACACATGATTGTTTGGCTGTTATGAAATTGTACTCTTGATGATATGAAGCCTTGTGATATAATTGTGGGCTGTTATTGTTGCTATAAAATGTGATTGTACAGTGGGATCGGGTTGCGCGCTGCAACAGGAAGAATAAGGGTAATATGTGAGAAGTAATAAGGGTGGAATGTGATTGTACAGTGGGATCGGGTTGTGCGCCGCAACAGAATGTGATAAGGCTGAAATATGATTGTCCGGTGGGATCGGGTTGCACGCCGCAACAGGAAATAAAAAGGGTGGATTGTTGAGAAGGAATAAGGGTGGAATATGATTGTGTTGAAATAAGAATCTGTGAAACTCTGAGTTGTGTTTGTTTCTTTATGTGTGCACTATTTGTTGGTTCTTTTAACTGTCTCTTATCTGTGTATTGTTTGATTTTACTTAGAGTAAAATTTGTTCATACATACTAGTACTATTCAACGGTACTAACGTCCCTTTTGCCGGGGGCGCTACATCTTTTATATGGATGTAGGTGGTTCCATAGCAGGTAGCTCAGCCCACCGTTAGTGGTGTCTCCTCTTCATCTTTTTAGCAGTTTTGGTGAGCCCCATTTCCTCTCGGGGCCGTGTGTGGACTACATCATTCTCGTTTGCTTATGTTGTAAAGGTATAGTCGGGGCCTTGTTGCCGACAAGTTAATGTAAAACTCCTAGTAATCTTAGAGGCTCCGTAGACACTGTGTGGGTTGCATATATATGTATATTTTGGGAGGTAGTTGTACTCACTCGTAATAGTGGATCACACCGGAAATGTTGTATGTAACTTGTTTGTTTTGGATCATCAATTGTTGAAAGTTAAAAGAGGAAAGTGAATTTATGTTGTAAATCATACTTTGTATCTAAATTGGCTAATGCATACGGAACAATGTATATTATGAACACGGGGTAGTGCGTTGGGTAGAAAAGGCAATTCAGGTCCGGTTGACTGGGTTCATCTGGTTAGGCGCCGGTCTCGTCACTCGGTTTTGGGGCGTGACAGGCGTGCAGCCCGATCCTATAAAAATCACTCAAAATCAAGCCTTCGGCCTCACTTAGTCATATATTTCTCCAGTATCTTGAGCTCACAAATCTCACAACAATCATCCAAACAATGAAAATATCATGTAACAATAATGGCAACAGAGACAGAGATATGATATGCAAAGGATAGATGTGACTGAGTACATGATTGCAAATTAGCAAATAATTCAACAACAAAAAGACCTATGTGTATACCAGCATATAGCCTAACATGATTTATAACATGAATCACAGCTTAATTTCTCTAACACATAGAGAGTACACGAATAATAACAAAATTAGTTGACTGCACAGTTCCATGGAATCGACCGAGTCACAATTTCTACGATGCACGCTCAGACGCCCGTCACCTAGCATGTGCGTCACCACAACACAAACCACATAACACATAATTCAGAGATTAATACCCTCAGAACCAAGTTTAGAAGTGTTACTTACCTCAAACCGTGCAAATATCTACTCCAACAAGCCCTTGCTTCGTGAATCAAGCCACAAACAACTCGATGCAATCAACACAATCTATAGGAATCAATTTCATATGATAATGCTAAGTTCTTTAACAAAGGTCAAAAATTCAAACCCGACCCCACTTCTCGGAATTCGACAATATTAACAAAATCTGAACACCCATTCAACCACGAGTCCAACCATAACACAACTCATTTTCGATCAGAACTCGACCTTCAAATCCTCAAATTAAAGCCTATGAAATTTCTACAATTTTCCCTAATTTTTCATACCTAAAACATTAATTAAATGATAAAATAATGATAGATTCATGTACATTAACCAAACCTGAGCTAGAATCTCTTACCTCAATAAATTCCTTGAAAATCCTTCCAAGAATCACCTCAATCCGATCTCCCAAAGTCCAAATATTAAATAATACTCTAACCCTCATTTTTTAAATCTTATATTCGGCCTAGATGTTTCTCTTCGCGATCGCGAAGAAAACAAATCATGCTGCCCTCAAAGTACTCTTTGCAAACGAGCCAATCCCAACTTCCGGAACTAAAATTTGAGTCTGATAACCACAAACTCAACTCTCCAAACTTCAATTTTTCCAACTTTCGCCAACTCAAGATGAAATCATCTACGGACCTCCAAATCCATATTTGGACACACTCCTAAGGCTATAATCACCATACAAAACTATCTGAACCGTCAGAACTCCATTCCTGAGTCATTTACACATAAGTCAACATCCAGTTAACTCTTTAAACTTAGGCTTCCATCCTTGGGAATAAGTTCCCCAACTCATTCTGAAACATCCCCGGAACTAAAATGACTACCCCGACAAGTCAGATAACATTAATTCAGCACAAAATAAGAAGTAAATGGGGGAACGGGGATATAATACTCAAAACAACTAGTCGGGTTCATCCTTGAAAGGGTATAGAATCATACCTGGAGTCTCAAATAGGCGTGGATATATGCTCCGCATCTCCCGCTTGGTCTCCTAAGTAGCCTATTTGACTAGCAGAGCTCTCCACTACACCTTCTGAAGATATGTTCTTTGACCTCAACTACCGAACCTGCTGATCCAAAATGGCCACCGGCTCCACATCATAAGTCAAATCACCATCCAACTGAACTGTGTTGAAGTCCAAAACATAAGATGGATTGCCGAAATACTTCCGGAGCATGGAAGTATGAAACACCGGATGAAACCTCGATAGACTATGTCGCAATGGAAGCTTGTAAGCCACTTCTCCAATCCTCTCAAGCGGACTCTCACTAAAAGGAATAAATTCAAGGCTACCCATACTCACCACCTTCCTACTCAAGGCATCGGCCACCATATTTGCCTTCCCTGGATGATACAAAATGATGATATCATAGTCTTTTAGCAGCTCCAACCATCTTCGCTGCCTCAAATTTAGATCCTTTTGTTTGAACAAGTGCTGGAGACTCCGATGATCCGTAAATACCTCACAAGACACACCATAGAGATAATGCCACCAAATCTTCAATGCATGAATGTAAGGCCCAGTAAAATTTTGCTAAGTAATTTAGGATTTCGGGGTGCTAGGAAGGCAAATTATAATATTTTATGTGCTATAAATATGATATAAATGAATTTTATATGGTAAATAATTATATGAGTCATATAAAAAGTAATGTGGGGTCCAAGAAAGGCCTAAGTCTAAGTCATATTGGAAAATTACATAATAAGCTAAAATTCCAAATGAGTTTGCACAAGTTCACATTTTGAACGAGCATATCTAAATATAAATAAGGCTTTATGTGATTAACAACGCATCAAATGAAAAATCTTCGAGTCTAGTTTCTAACACTTCAAACCATTCATCATTTGTACATTCCTACACAAAGTTATGATCAAATTACCAAAGGATGGATTTGCGATCGCAAAATGACTCCGCGGACCGCATACGCGTCGCACAATGAAGCAGAGTCGGGCAAAATATTATGCTGTCGCAAATTGATTATGCTGCCGCATAATTGATTATGATGTCGATTATACTATCTCATAATGATTATGCTACAAGTGCTGCCCACATATTGATTATGTTATAGCATAATTGCACCAATAATTGACTTCGGGGGTCATTTTTGGAAATTTTCATATCCGAACCCACTTTGATAAATAAGCTTTGGGGCTTCATTTGAGGCTATTTTATACTAAATATAGAGAGGAGCGAGAGCATTTTAGAGAGAGAAAGAGGGAACCTAGCCTTACAATCACCAAATCTTGCTCAAGTCTTCAAGAATCAAGGAAGATAACCACTAGATTGTCCTCCATCCGGGTAAGTCCTACTTCCAAGATTTCATATAAGAGATTATGAGTTCAAAAATATATTGTGGGATTAGAAATGAGCCATGCATGTGACACTAAGCTATAGTATGTAGGATTAATAAACTAATTTGGGTAGTTCCTGTTAAAATTGGTTGAGGGAAGAAGGAATTTCCATTTTCGGACCTTGTAATCTATTTCACATGTTAGGTGTTTGATGCAATTTCTAAGAGAGTTACACAATGGTAAATCTTTCTAAATTATTAATCGATTATCGCTATCTCCTAATAGATTATTATTGCTAGAGGTGTTGGTGTATTGTAGAAACTTAAGAAAAGCTCAACCAGGTATGTTGGCTAAACTTCATCTCTCGGAATTGAATTCCATATTATTTCCGTAGTTTTAAGTGTGACCGACCCCAAATCCCTACTCTCTACGCCCGGGTTATCCCTTATAGACTCATAAAACTTAATTATTCCGAATGGGCCTTATATCAAAATGTAGACGTTTAAAGTATGATTTGATTATTAAAATGGTGTGACTCTAAGTCGTAATTTAAATGAAGACTAGCATACCCATTTGCGTGAGAAAACCCCGATGTACTTATTACTCCTAGATGCACATATGTGTACTAAATGCCTTGATTGAGTGTGTTTAGCCTATGATAGACTATTAAGATACTTGAAAACGAAAATACTGAACTGGGGGAAATGCAGTGTGGGTAACATATATATATATATATATATATATATATATATATATATATAATTGTGCCTAAGGAGAATATACTTATATGAAATGGAATACGAGGCGAGCCTCAACTCAACAGTTTAAGATAACTTCTAAAATGTGGAATTTGCCTAAAAGCTCTTTGAGGTATGTCTGGATGACTCCATTCTTCTTAGAATCGAATCATTGGTGTTTGAATACTTGGTATGAGTCCCTTACTTGATCATATGGAATTTTGTTGCTTAATGTGCTATGTTGAAAGGTTTATGTTCCCTAATTTTTATATGTGTTACAATGTCACCATGCTACTTAAAAATGTGAATTATGATCTTACATGCTCCTTCTATTATGTGTGCAATTCATTATATGTTGGTTATCATTAATATGAAAGATGATGCTATTAAACGGATAAAAAGGGGATTAGACTTGAATTGTAAAACGTGTCCAAGTTCCTACAACTATGTGATAAATGGTGGAAATGAAATGTAAACTGAGTAAATAAATGAAATGGTGACGTCCCATAGTGAGATTTCTTAGCCTATCGGTCTGAGATAGGACGCCATGTTGTACACATGGTGGCATTTACATCGGAAATATGAATATAAATTATGATGTTGGTGATGTCTCACTTGGGATGGCTTAGCCGGTCGGGCCGAGACCGGACTCCGTGTAAAAAGACACGGTGGAATTATAAATTGTGTCACTTGGCAGTAAGAGACTATTAACCAAAAGGATGGAAAGACGAAATAAGAAACTATGTGACCCCTACTGGTGATTCTCTATTCCTGTGAAGTGTTATGTGATTTCCATAACTGCCTTCCTACTTGTTTAAACGATTCTCTTAAAAGCTTGTGTGATTCCTTAATTGATGTTGTGATGGTGCTTATGTTTCTCATTGAATTCATGAATTCTTCTTATTGCATTATTGATCTTTCTAAGGAGATGTGTGTTACTTTCGTAGGACTATCGTTAGGTTTCACTTGGGTATTTGGATGTTAAAGATTATGAATTGATTGTTTCTATGGCTTCCTTCTTCTTGTATGGTTATTCTATTTTGAAAGATGATTTTAGCTTAATACTAGTACTATTCGACAGTACTAACTTCCCTTTTTTCGGGGGCGCTGCATCTCTAATGGATGTAGGTGTTTCCACAGTAGGCAGCAACGATCAACGATAATGGTATGTTCCTTCCAGCTAACTTGGTGATCCCCACTCCATTTCAAGGTCCCGTCATTTGGTTATCGTGTACTTTTCATTTGAGGTATAGTCGGAGCCTTGTTGCCGGCATTTCCATATTTCTCTTCAAATGTATTTAAAGGCTCCGTAGACACGTTGTGGGTGGTGTCTGGTATTGGAATTAAACTAGAAATATTGATATTTGGCAAATATGTTTTTCATCATATCTATAAAAAAATATTGTAATATTCTTGATATTATGGTTGAAACTGCTAATGGAAACCAAAATGAAAGTTAATGAAATATTTATAAAGTATGATTGGTAGAATTTATCTCCTATTTATTCATAAATTAGTTTGGGTAGAATGAAACCAAACATGATTGCTCGGTCGGGTTTACTCGGTTGAGCGCCGATCGCGCTCCTTGGTTTTGGGGCGTGACAAATTGGTATCAGTGCCTAAGGTTTAAAGTGTCCTAGGATGTCTCAGAGCCGTGTCTAGTAGATTCCTTCTTATCAG